>CAUYSK010039252.1:0-86571 GCA_963575035.1 Avahi laniger | reverse complement strand
GGAGCCAAACCAAATTCACACACAGCAGAAGACAGGATTTAGTCACTGCCTATCTGGGTGATATTTTCATCATACGTTTAAAGGCAAACATCATCACAACGACCCGACATAACATCCCAGTAAGAGCAGTGCAAGTAACATCGCAGCAAGATTCTGCAGAGCCACCGACACAGGCCTGGGACTGCCGCCTGCTGCGACCCAGCTCAGGCACACACCTCCGAGCTCCAGGGCCCTTTGTTTCCGCGTCTGGAATGCCACCCTGTGCCACGTGACACAGTGTGTGCGTGGCATGCCCTGACCTGCCCATCTGGCCCAAATCTTGCCAAGAGGGCACTTTGGGTCCCTCACAGCATAGATATTATACAAATTTGTTGAATGAATTAAAATTGAGTTATAGGTGCCCGACATTGTGGACTACAGAGAGATTATTAAAATTGTTACTTCAACATGCACTAAAGAAAGTGATTACAGGACTCTTTGGGACAAAGCTACGTAAGACAACGTGAGTCAGCTTAGAGTAAAACGTTGAAGGGACGATGGGATCGGAGAGGCAGGTCGTTCATCACGGCGTGGAAGCACCCGGAGGTCTGGACGCTGCAGCGGAGTGACCGGAACAGCCCAGGCTGGGCCACGAACTGCAGAAAGACCCACCGCCGAAAACGCGGACACACTGACGTCCAGAAGAACCACCAGGGCTTAGGAGACTGTTCAAGAACTGTCAGCTGGTTACTTTATTTCATATAAAAGTTACATTGAAAGAAGAGGTCGTAAAGTCAAGTATACTTGATTTCACACACTTGCCAAGTCTCACAGGATTCAACCACTTCAATAATTTGCTTTTTATTGATAAACAGGATATACATATTAAAAGCCTCACATTGAAGCCGGATACACATGTCCAGCCCAGACAACAGATGTGCAAATGAATATGCAAAACAATCTCTGGAAACTCCGTCTCCTGGATCACCCGCACTATGTTTTGTCCCTCTGGCTGTGACACAGTCCGTCCCCTGCAGTGACTCAGGGGCATCCTGCAGGTTTGTTCCCTTGGCCAGGATTGCGTCTTAGCAGGTCCCTTTGCGGTTGTGCGTGAGCAGTGGCAAAGCCCTGGTGGAGACAGGGCTGAGAGTAACCGAATACAAAACAGGACAGCTCGCAGGTGAGCAGAAGGCAAGAAGCTCCCAGGAGGGAAACACCCACTTTCTTCAAGGAAGACCCTCAGATTTTGTCACAGATTGTTTCTTGATGCGACCGGCAAAAAATGTACAAACCAGGCAAGTTTAAGGCAAGTCCCCAAGTTGGGGAGCTATTTGCTTTCTGGCATAATTTTAAGCTCCGCACCAAGGATCCTATTTTACCACTTGAGCTGTGGGTGGAGAAACACAAATGCTGACACGCAATCCCGACAGGCTGCCGCCATCCTGACTTTGCAGCGCCAGCGTTGCCTGTGACCAGGCACGTGGAGTCACCCCTGCTGGGGGCTGGCCGCCTTGTGGTCCCCTCGCCTTCCCAGCCGACGCCTGCCTCTCCTGCGCTGCCAGGCTGGCGTGCCCGCCCGCCCCACACCCACCAGCAACGCCGAGCTGCACTGCGTATTAGGCCACGGTGAGACTTTGCTCTTCTCTCACCGAGGTGCCATCTCCACACTGCTAATTTGGCTGGAACAAAAAAAAAAATCAGTTCCAAGGCCTTAATGCACCCAAGATTTTTAAAACAAAAATTAAAACAGGAGGGCAACAAAGGTGTGCACAGGAATGACTGTTCTTTGGATCGAGATAGTCCCCAGATGCGATACATTCATAGTAACCCCGCGGGGAGGCCCCGCAGCAGCTCTCCCTCTTCCCTGAAACTCGGCTTCTAAAAAACAGCAGGTTTGCTGTACACGGCCGACACACGTTACGTTGTCCAAACAACACTGCCAGTTTGACACACATGCACACGGCCCACACACGCACAGACACGCGCACAGACAGACTCGCTGAAAGGGTCAGAGGATGCCTCCTCCGGGCAGGGGGAACGTCCCGGAAGCCACCTCACTGTTCAGTGCACAGATCTCTTGCAACTTCAGTGCAAAGCGTCAGAGCTAATCGAGACCAAAATGTCTTTCTGTGTGAACGCCCCTGCTGGGACCGCGGGAGTGCACTAATGAATCGGGGTCGACGGGAACTCCCTGGAGTGACTGGTTGGAGAATTCTGGTTCACTGGATTGACTTTTTTCCTTCATGATTGAAAAAAGCAGCTTATAACAGGATTTTAATAACCCATGTAATATCCCAAACAGCTTCTTCGAAAATGCAAAGTATTCTTAACAAAAATCCTAACTGTGCAGGAAGGTAATGACATTTGGCTTCGGCACGTGGCCACACACCTTTCGTTAGTGGTACGTACAGGTGAACACTGAGGACAGCCTCGTCCAGTCTGGAAAACCCGCCGTCTGTAAGTACGTAAAACTCTGCTCGCTGCCAGCAACTGGCTCGTGTAGGTTCCACCCGCCTGCTGGTCACTGATGAGCTGTCGATACCCTTTCAGGCCCCAAACAAACAACTCAAAGTCCGTCAGAAGTTCAGCCTGATGGGGGCTCACACTGAGAACTCCGGGCCTCCTTTTCTGGGTCTCATCGGCAGGTGCCTAAATCGGAAGCCAACGAAGGGGTTCATCCAGAGGAGCGAAGGGGGCCCCCCAAAGACAGACTTCATCCCTTCCCACCGAAGCCTCCGCTCCCACGTGGGCTTCTCACTCTTCAGTCTCTCAATCTCCTGGAAGCAGAAAGAACACCAAGTAGTGGCAGCTCTAGGAACCTCAACACAGTTTATGCCAAGTGGTTAAAACAGGGAACCCTGCCGGACTCCAGAAGCCCACTGTGTTCAAGTACAGCGTGGGCTCTCCTTCCCGGCTCCTCCGTGCGCGCGGTGAGGCTGACCTGGGCAGCCAACCAGACACCCATGACAGGCCTCCAAGCCAAGGCACCAGCATTTTTATTCGCTAATTACTGGATACACATATTTACTGAGTGCCTGCTTTGGCGCTGCAGCGCAAGGGCATAAAGGCAGCATTCAATTCCCTGCGCTGCTCCGGGGGGCCAGGAATTTGCCCGGCTCTGTTGACTCTCCAATCAAACTGATACTCAAACTATGCGCTGTGTACACCAAGGAATAACAAATACCGGGAACCTGTCAGAGCTTATCGGGACTGTCCGATTAATCTCCCTAGTTCACACACATGCACCTGTTATTGACATTAGGATTTCCCATTTGCTCAAGCTTTGGCTGAATAATAGGCAGACACAACCGAGAGCACGGCATACCGTCTCATCATTGCATATGGAGTGGATCTGGGTGCCAAACATAACTGCGGTGAAAGTGAAAAACAGAAGACCCTCAAGGCACAGGAAGATCAACAGGATTACAGTTATTGGAGGTGAAAAATCACTGCATTCTGTGTGAACAAGGAAAAGCTGGTTAGAACTGGACATCAGAGCATCACGACGTCCCAGACTGCAGGATGGCAGGGTGCTTAGCTCAGAGCAGAACCCTTCAGTGCGGCCCTCAGCCGCCTTCCGTGGAGGAATGAATGTGTCCTCTCTGGATACAGGCACATTCACTGTTCTCCAAGAAGCAGGGGAGGACGGCCCTTCCAACAAAAATTCACCCCACCGTTTCCTGGCCAGCAGTTTCAAAAGATTCTGTATCACCTATGGTTTCTATTGACGCTGTACTTGTGTATTAAATTGCTTATGAAAATGCAACTCAAGCCAGACAAGAAGAGTCAAGTGTATCTACACCTGTGAGCAGTCCTCACAGGAGGCCACTCCCCATCTGTCCCCTGGGGTGACACAAACCTATCGGGACCTAACTGCATAACTATGGCTAGACAATTAATGCCTGTTTTTACACTTGCTTGCATTCACTCATATCAAGTAATGCCAGGGATTGCTTTGAACAGTGGAGAGCTAGCTAACCAGAAAACACACACAAGGGTTGGTGGAAACAATACTAATTTCCCGGCCGGGCACGGTGGCTCACGCCTGTAATCCTAGCACTCTGGGAGGCCAAGGTGGGAGGATTGCTTGAGGTCAGGAGTTCGAGACCAAGAGCAAGAGCAAGACTCAGTCTCTACCAAAAATAGAAAAAATTAGCCGGGCATGGTGGCGCATGCCTGTAGTCCCAGCTACTTGGAAGACTAAGGCAACACAATCGCTTGAACCCAAGAGTTTGAGGTTGCTGTGAGCTAGGCTGATGCCACGGCACTCTAGCCCAGGAAACAGAGTGAGATTCTGTCTCAAAAATAAATAAATAAATAAATAAATAAATACTAATTTTCCTCCAGTCTCAAAAAATCTGCAAAATAGAAACTAAACTAGCAAAATGGCAGTGTTTGAACTTCACCATATTCTTTTCTTTAAAAATTCAATTAATTCCTGAATTAACTGCAAAGATTTCCTTCAAAATTGGAAAATAGATTCTTCCTTTAACCTTCTCCCCTTTTACCCCAGCAGCACGCACTTCCAGGACTGACAGACAAACCGGAGCTCACCAGTCCACTGCCCTCGGACGCAGGAAATGAACTGAAACCCACAGAGAATCAGAGCGTGGACTGAGGACAGAGCTACGTACATCTAGAATGAGAGGAAACTGGTTAGTGACTTTTAAACAATGAAATCTTTCTAGGAGCAAAGGCTGATGAAATATTACGTTTACACTTCCATATTATTCTTCAGAAAAAAATGAGGGAAGGAATAAATTGCAGTAGTCGATATTTGCCTACCCAAGACCATATCAGACCAAGTAAAATAATTTTATAAAAGTATACACAACAGAGAAATAAGCTCTAACATACTTTAGGAAGATCCTATTGACAATGGTGATTTAAGGCATCTGACAGAGAATTAAACCACAGTGAACTCCTAAAATAACACCAACAACGCAAGTTACTCTACTGGGATTCCTTCCTACAGGTGACAGTGCAGTACTATAATTTGAATCCTGGAGAAATGGTTGGAAAGAAACTGGTCTGGTGTTAGAATAAATTTCCCTGCTCCAGATAAGATTCTAGTTAAAGAACTTCTAACTCAATATAAGTCACTATAAAAATATTTTTACTTACAGTGAACAGCACAAAAAATCTCTGATTCTTTTCTCCTACACAATTATTCACCCATGGGCAGTGATGATCCATTTTCCGAATACATCTTTTGCAAATACTGAAAAGGAGAGTTTGATTTTCAGTGTTCCGTGCTGAGGAAACCAGAGTAACAACCAAACACAACCAAGGTGGAGGAAAATTAGAATGAATATTCTGTAATAATACAGCATGTTAAAAAACATCTATAATACATACTTCCTATACTCCTTTAGAGTTTATCGTTTTAATTAATTTAGATATCTTATTTCCCAAGTAAAATGGACTAACAGGTTCAGGGCAAAAGTTACAGTAAGCCACATGTCACAAGTTTCAGATTCTCCCAGGAGAACTGGAGCATGCACACCTATCAATAATGTTCCCAATTTGGCAAGCTTACAAATTCTATTTCAATAAAAAAAATTTGAACTTTTGCCTTCAAAGAAAGAAAAATTCTTGGTATCTTCAAATTATTCATCTCAAACCATCTAACTATCTATATATATAGTCATTCATAAAATCACGTTTTTACAGTTTTATTTTTCCTCAAAACATACCATATATCCAACTTTTTTTTTTTTTTTGACAGTCTCGCCCTGTCACCCTAGGTAGAGTGCAGTGGCATCATCATAGCTCACTGCAACCTCAAACTCCTGGGCTCAAGCGATCCGAGTATCTGGGACTACAGGCATGCGCCACCATGCCCAGCTAATTTTTCTATTTTTAGTAGAGATGGAATCTCGATCTTGCTCAGTTGGTCTTGAACTCCTGAGCTCAAGTGATCCTCCCACCTGGGCCTCCCAGTGTACTGGGATTACAGGCGTGACACACCGTGCTCGGCCTATCCAATTTTAAATAACTAATCTGCTGTCAATTATTCTTTTAGAAATAGCTTGCACCATTTAATTACATCAAGCGAAACATCATGGCTGCAGATTTCTTAACTCCAGGTAGACTTTCCACAATAGCATTGCTTTTTGTTCCCTGACTCCTGCCGCACCCAACTTCCAAAACATTCCCATTTCATCTTTTTAAACAGATCTACGAAAGTATAATTTACATACCATAAAATTCACTCATTTTAAATGTACTGCTCAATGATTTTTATTATATTTGCAGAGTTGAGAGACCATCACCATCTAATTTTAGAACGTTCCCTCGTCCACAAAGAACCTTACGCCCACAGGCAGTCACTCCCCATTCCCAAGCCCGGCCCAAGACAGCCACCAGTCCGCTGTCCTATGCCATTTCCTGCTTTTTTTACTTTCCAGCCAGACTGTGAGGATATGAACCTTTCAACACTTTCACTATAGTCGTAAAGTGCTCAGAACCCCCTTTATAGCTGCTGCCTCCCGCTCATCCTCACCCATGTGTCCTGGCAAATCATGACCTACTAGGAGAAAGGCACAACCACGCCCTGTCAGTTTGACAGTGCAGAGATGGGTGACGACCATTTCAAGGAGTGGAGAAACATACCCAGACTGTCAAACTCCAACACCTACAAGCAACGCCCAGCCCCACCAGGAGCAAACACGCTGGTCTTGAACTCCTGAGCTCAAGTGATCTCCCCACCTCGGCCTCCGAGTGCTAGGATTACAGGCGTGAGCCACCGCGCCCGGCCAAGGAGCAAACACACTGTCTGAAAGTCAGGAGTCAGCAGAGCTGGGGGAAGTGGACAAAATGCAACCAGGACCAGCAGAGGAGTAGGAGGAGAGAGGCAGAAATTCTATTAATAAGTGAGCCAGGTAGTCAAAGGACATATGAATAATTAGACTGTGCTTTTTTAAAAATATAATAATTGGTGTTTGAGAGTATGTCCAAGGGAACCTGGTGTCTACGCTGCAACACCACACCTGGTATGGACAAAAGCTAACACACAGTAGCCCCTCTATTTATCAGGCTGGAAGAAACCAGGCGCAGGAGCGAGGGGAAGATTCTAAGCCGTCCTACTGGACTCCACACAGGATGTGCCCAAGAGATGCTGAGCTCACATACGCAGCCTGTGGCAGCCATGCCACCGCACCAGAAGCAGGTGCCCCGTCACTTCCTCTGGCTACCGCCTGCGAGTCTCCTCAGGTAGGAGGGGATCCCGAATTCTGGCCTGCTTCCCAACTCTGGGCAAGACCCCAGGGCACTTAGCTGGCACTGGCCCTGGGCCTCAGCTCTCTACCCAGGAAGGAGAGTGACACCCTCGGGCCACGCGATGCTGCCCGGCCCGCGCCTCCTGCTGGGGCGGGGCTGTGTACCTGCAGTGGTGGGCGCGCTCGGGCTTGATGCAGCAGCACTTGGGACACTTATAGATCACCTCCCCCGGCTTCAGCTGCAGGCTCTCCATGTATTCCTTCGTGGCGTTTCCTTTGGGCACTGCCCCCTGCAGCACAGTAAGAATGTATTTTAGTTGGAGAGAAGGAGAAGCTAAGAATTCATTGTAGATTTTATAGGTCATCAAATAATTTATAATGCTGTGGCTGCCACTTACAGCATATGAAAAATAACTACTGATTGGGCAGGACCAGAAATTTTATTTTCCACAAAAAATAATATATGTATTAAATAAACAAAAAATAAATACCTTATTATCCTTTTCATAAACTGCTGGATCGCCTGTTCCCCAGCTTACTGTGGGACCTACCGGAGGCAAGGTGTGGCCGCACACAAGGACACTGTCCCCAGCAGGCCAGGGCGTTTCTGTCCACACCATTTCCCTCTCACCCTTCTAAAGCGGAGGGCTTAACTGATAAGTCCCACAGGGGTTTTCCTATCAGGGCAGGAGGGGAACAGTGAACAAAGCAATCTCCAAAGGCCTTTATCTCGGTTGTTGAAGTTTTACAATACATTTGTCTCTTTGCCAACCTTCTCGAGAGTGTTCACAAACCTGGCACCTGCGGCCCAGATCACCTGACTCTTTGTCAGGCACGAGGCACGAGGCAGCCCCTCGGGAGCAGCGTCCGAAGGTGTGACCATGCATTTTCCCTCGCCCCAAGTGCAGGAGGAGCCGGACAAGGATGGTCGACAGGAAGCAGCGGAGAGACGCATCAGGCGGCCATGAGCTGGCGGCCTGGAGCAGAGCACGAAGGCCAAGAGTTGTCCCATGCAGTGCCGTGTCGACTTGAGACCAGACGCAGGGCAGTGAGGCCCATGCTGGCGGCCACAGGGAAGGCTTTGTTCTTTGCGCAGTGGAGATACATAATGGAACCCGTGCTGATGGGAGATTATTCTGGAAGCTGGGGCAGGGTGGAGTAAGGCAGGCAGACCTGCCTGGGGGATGCTAATGGCTCAAGGAAGGGAACAAGTTCTTCTAGCCTGCTCCTCAGCCCGAGGCCCGTACTTCACGCAGAAATGCTCGAGTCTGGACGGAGACCTGCAGAGACATCTGGAGTCCAGGGGTGCAGTGACTCTGCAGGCACCAGAAGATGGAAGGGTGGGGGCCAAAGGAAGGCCCTGGGAGATCCCGGAGGTGGAGGCTGGAGCTCCTTAAAGCCACAGGCCCGAACCTCTGTGACGTCCACGTTTTAGGAAGCGCAGCGGGTGAGTATGCCGCAGAGACACAGCCCGCTGGACTCAAGGCCCCACGAGGCAGAGCTGGCCTCAGGCAGCAGCAGGCAGGGAGGCCCCTGAGGCGACGGGAAAGTGGGGACGGGAGAGGCCTGCAAGGCAGGCCTGAGTGTCCCCTCCCAGACCCCACCACAGTCGACTTCCTCCAAACAAGGACAAGATCCTAGTGTTTCCCAACACTAAAACTGCCTCTTTAAAGTTCAAAACGTTAAGGGTTTAAATTTTGTCTTTAAAAATTTAAATCAGAACAAGGAGAGCGTTTTACTTAACTTAAACACCACAATTTGGAGTCTTTAACCGACTTTCCTCCATGAAGCCAGGAGTCTCAATGCTGATTACGATTTTATAAAATCCCATCATGTTGCATGTATACTCCAGGTGCTAAGGGTTACAAATTTCCTCAATAAGAGGAAATGGGCCAAACTTTAAAACTGCAAACACCTTAATTTTTGAGATATGCATGTACTTTTCCGCAGTAAAAGCAAATGTGGCGCGATATGGCACAATGCATTCTGGAAAGCAGACACCCCAGTGCTACCCATTTTTTGATCACTTACGATCTGTTAACTGAGGAAAGATGTTTCCAAGGGGCCAAGCACTCATTAGGTGATCCTTAAGGACTTGAGATCCTGCATGGGATTTCAGGCACTTTCTGGTTCGAGGAGTTCCTCGGTTCTGCTCAGAAGCCTGAGCAGACAACGCAGCTCTTCAAGGGCACGGCCTCGGCGGGGCTTCCTCGCTCACCTGAGGCCTGCAGTCTGTTACCTGCATTTGCACTCTGAGCCTCGGGAGGCGTGGCTCAGCAGAAGCAGAAACACCACGCAGGAGGGGCGGCCCCTGGACGAGGTCGCACCATACGGACGGCCTTGCCAGGAAATGCCCGCCAAGAGGGCCGCCGGGGGCCACCGTTTGCTCTGTATCCATGGGGGCCGTGCGTCCTTCCACCAAAACCAGCCTTCCAGGTAACCGAGCACATTCCTCAAGTTCACGTTTTAACCATTTTCAAGGGGAGGTTTTCTCTAAACGCATCTTGCATGTTTCTCACCCCATCGCCCATGGGACCGGCTGCAGGCACCAGGCGCCGGGACGCCTGCGCAAGTGCCCTGATCGCTGCCTCCAGCTGCCCCTGCACACGTCGCAGCTCGCCTGCCACCCAGGCAGGGAAAGTGCTCTCCACCACCTCAGCCTCCAGGAAGCCGGGCTCTGCAGAGCAAGCTTTCTGTCCTTTTTGCATTTCTTTCCCTGTTGACCGCCCTGGCATTCTGGGACCCCAGGACCTAACCCAGGGGCAGCTGAGAATGAGCATCTGTAGCATGAGCAGATCTACCTACTACTTTACAGGAAACACTGGGGATGCGGAGCCCATTAAAACCCAGGACAGGACTATAAACTGCGAACTCCAGTGACGGACAAAGGGCCAATTTAAAAAATCCCAAGGAAAAAGAGAAATTGTAGGGGCCACAGGGATTAATTAAAAGACATACTAAGAGATACATAAACCAGTCACAATGGATCTTTATCTGGGTCCTGATTCAAACAAAAAAATGAAAATTTGAACTGGATAGATGATATTAAACATTAAATTGCTTTACATGAGCTATTGATACTGAGATTATATATTTTTAAAAGAGCCCTTTAAAAAAATACCAATATTTACAAATGAAACATGAGTGAGATTTAATCAAATCACCTGGGGGAAGAGCGTGGGCAAGGACTCGGCTGACACCAGACCGTGAGGTGGTGACTGGGGCCGATACCGTGCGGTCTTTTCTGTCTGCCGAGCCCGTCTGACGTGTTCCGTAAGAAGCTAATCAAAAAAGTGGGAGCTTTGGAGACAATCTGGTTCCGATTCCAGCTGGCCCCTCATTAGCTGCCAGGCCTCACGTTCTCACGTGGACACTCCGCCTTCTTAGCACTGCCGTGAGGGGCAACGACGGACACTTCCGGCAGAGCACCAGGCCCGGAGCAGCAGCTGTGCGCAGGGCGCCCTTCGTGAGGCACTCGCAGCGTCTGCGCCGGAGGCTCGGGCACATGAAGTGGGCCGGGATTTAAGACTGCGGGCTGTGGGTTAGCGGGTGGCCTTTGCTCCCTCACTCAGTGCCCTTCCACAATTGTAAGTTCTCCACGTGTTTCCAAAGGTTAAGATTAGTCAGTGTCATCTTCCCATGGTGGGACTCGTTACCATCCATAAAATGCCACGGACCCCATCGCCCTCTGGCTTAAAGGGCCAATGACTTTCCTCAAATAACAAAGCAAACACAAGCCAACCCCAGCGAGGACTCCCTGGTCCTGTTGGTTTAGGAAAATGACATGAAGTCCCACTGGAGAGCGTGCCCCGTGTCCTCAACTGCCCACCCAGGGGCACTGGGATGGTTCTAGGTCAGTCCAGACTGGACCCTGCCATGGTCAAGACCTGATCTGCAAAAAGAAAGCAACTCCCCACTGAGAGGGCGGAGAGGGGACATCTGACCCTGCTGGGCCACGCGCAGTCTCCTTCAGGGCCGTGGGTCTGGAGCTTACCGACTCCAACTGCATCTGGTCTGTGGAGCTACCCTTCTTCACGAGGTGGCAGGGACAGCCAGGACGCTGAGCGCACCTGTCCGTCTCTCCCCTCTGTGCACCTTCCTGACAGCTTCCACACCCCACCCCCAGCCTGCCAGGGGGCCAGAGGCACTCCTGCCCTTGGGTTCTCAGTTTTATATGCCGACGCCCTTTGGTTTCTTTAACTTGCCACCAGAATCCTGACACGTGGCGTGGCTGAAACAGTGACATCCCAATGGACAAAGAACTCAGACATTCCTCCAAGGACGACACACAGATGGCCAACAAGCACATGAAATGATGTTCAGCATCTTTAGTTCTTAGGGAAATGCAGATAAAAACCACAATGGGATACCACGGCACAAAGGATGGACAATAACAAGTGTTGACAAAGACGTGGACGCTGCTCATGGGAATGTAAAGTGGCGTGGCCACTCTGGAGAACAACGGGGCAGTTCCACAAAAGCTTCACACCGAGTGCCATGTGTCCCAGCGACTCCAGTCCTGGGTATGGACCCGAGAGAAATGAAACACCCATCCAGACAAAAACTTCACGCGAACGTTCAGAGCAGCATCATTCACAACAGCCAAGAAGCGGAAACAGCGCAACGCCCAACTGATGATGGCCACGAACGAGATGTGGTCTGTCCACACCACGGACAGCACCCAGCCACGGAAAGGAGCAAGCACTGCTACACGCACAGCCGAGCCTGAAAACACCTCGGTGCAGCAGGCCCGACACAAACGGCCACGTGCTACACGATTCCATTCACATGAAACGCAAGAGGCAAAAGCAGACGAGGGCCGTGGGCACTGGGGGGTGACGGTAAGGGTGTGAGGTTTCCTTCTGAGGTGATAAAAATGTCCCCAAACTGACTGTGGGGACGGTTGCACAACGCCGTGAACGTACTAAAACCACCGAACCACGCACTTTACAAGGATGGATTCTGCAGCATGTGGATTAAACCTCAGTAAAAACCACCCTGACATCCAAGACGTCAAGCTTCCCTCTGCCCTGTGCCCCCTTGAGGCGCCTCATTCAAGTTCCTCTGCGGGGTTGGACAAGCAACAGAAACGCGCCCACGCCGGGGGCAGCGGCGGCGCCCCGCACACCTGCTCCACCTCCTCGCCTCCCTCAGCTCTCAGGGCGTCCTGGAAGTTCTGGAGCCTTTCCCCTACCCCAGGAGGAGAGGGGCGGGGACGGCAGCTGGTCTGCTCAGAGGCTGGAGAGCCCAGATGTAGAGGAGGAAGGGCCAAGTGCACCTATTAGCAGCCTTGGCTGGGCTGCGCCTCCTCCGCGTCCCCACCCTGCTCTCGCAGGCAAGCAGCTTTGCATGGACGTGGCCTCACCACACAACTGCCCGTGAAGGATGGATCGGCCCAGCTTTCACTGTCCAGGAAGATGGTCAGTAGTAACCGGCCTTTTCCAACAGTGAGATATTCTAGTAGAAATCACCGATCTGGACCTGTCCCTGTCCCTCGGCACAATATAAGCACCCGACTGCGAGGCGTTTCTGCTGCAGGCAAGGAAGGAGAGAGGATGGAGACACCTGGGGATCAGGCCAGGGCTTGGCAGGAGAGGGATCCTTTTGCTGTGTAAAAGGAGATGAGGAGACGACCCTTAAAAAATCTCTGAAGGCACAAACCCATTGGGGACGAGACTTGGTTATGGTCAAAGACTCCACGATCAGATCAGACTACAGAACCAATGGCAGACTTTGCTTCCAAGTCTGCCCCAAGGTCCCGCTCGCCAACTGCCCACTGGGTGGGGTCTATAATACTGTCCTATTCCCAGGGACAGACTGCCCAAGACCCCTACTTGGGGTAGGGAAGACAAAGTAAATAACGTACGTCATTTACTGTACATATGTGACAAATTCAGACATCACATAAGTTAGATAAATCCACCGATAAACCACATTACATGAGGCTGATTGGGATCAGTTCATTCTCAAAAAAGAGTCCTAATCTTAAATATAAAGCTATGGTTGGAGTTTAAATTCATACATCAGGAGCCCCTGTACCAGTGGTTTAAAACCATTGTTTTAAAGCAGTGAAAAGAACTTTTTTCCAATAAAACCCCATATGGACCGCTAACACCAGGCTGCGCACACCTGCGGCCCCCGGGCATCTCCTCCAAGCTCTGGGGGGAGCCTGGAACTGTCTGGCGGTGACTGATGGCTGCGCTGCAAGGGTCTGTGCAGTGGGCCCCAGTGCCCTTCCCTAACCAGATGTCTCAGAACTCAGAGAAGCAGCCTTAAACCGCTGCGGAAGCCGAACCAGGTGGGCAGCGGGTCTGACCTACTCCACTCTTGGCCGAAAGGGAATGTGCTCCGGAGAAGAGCCCAGCACACCTTTCTGGTTTCCACACACCTGTCACCTCCCTCCCGGTGCGCTGTACCTACAGTCTGCGTTGCCTGGCTTCCACCAAAGTGGAACAGCCCACACCTGGTGACAGGAGGAATGACGGAATCCTCCCTCTCTGCCTTGAAAAATGCTACCGGCCTGCATCCAGGAATTAACAGAAACCTGGGGTTATATGACAAGAGGCCCGTGGCCAGTCTATGGCGGCGCGGGGAGCACTCACGGGGTCGGTGAGCATGGTCCTCAAGTGGGACGACAGGGCGAGCACAGCCAGGCAGTTGAAGATAACCCCGTTGACCACGGAGTACCAGAAGTCTTTGGAAGGCAGCAGCATGACAAACGTCACCACAAAGTCTGCATAGACGACCAGAAGCCACGTCATGACGGCGCAGATCATGCCACAGCCGTCACGGATGAACCAGACCCTGTCTGCCATGTCGGCTTCGGAGGAAGAGGAGGAGGATGAAGAGTCATAATTGTCGTTTTCAGTCAGGAGAGGATGATGCTCAACGTCCCGGAGCCTGTGTCCTGATGGCTGCATGATTTCCCCGGCGCACCCTAGAGAGGAATCGACACAGAACTGGTGAGGCTCACAGGGAACACGCACACTCGCACACTTCGAACGTGAGGGCTGTGGTTTGCCCATGGCCATTTTATGATGCTGCTCTAAATACACACGGCAGAAAAGAGCATGAAAACTTGACTAGTTAAGACTGGAATTTTTAAACCTTTCACCTGATGACTGTTTCACCGTCTACCACCCAGGAAGTCCCACAGCACAGGCTATGCCCACACATACCTTGTCACCTGTGGCTGGCCACAGCCACACGCAAACCAGGACAGCGAGAAGCACGGCTGGACGCAAAGTCCCAGCACCCAGGCTCCTGCAGGGTACAGGGACCCCGCCGAGCCCCCGACTGCTCTGGCCGGCAGCTCACCTCACAGCGCCCCCGAGCACAGACGCGCCGAGCGGCACAAGGAAGGAACGGGGGTGGGCGGGTGGTCTCCACTCATTTCCACACCGCTCGCACGCGCCGAGCTCCGAGCTCCGAGCTCCCACCCGCGCTTCTTGCTGACCATGTTTTTGCAGCAGGCTCCCGCTTTAATCTCTACATTTCTTGACTCTACCCTCCCTTTCTAGAATGCTGCTTCACCTCGATTTCAATCTTTTTAAAGTCTCCTTCATTGATCCATTCTTTTTTAAGCTATTCTTTTGTGATACCTTTCCCCTATTTCCTACACCATCTGAGTTCCAAGAACATACAGGGTCCAAAGAAACTAAAGAAAACGTTGCATTTTTCCCGGTAACTGTTTTGACGGCTTCTTTAGATTTACCACCTTCTCTTCTCGGTGTCTGATGGAAGAGCGGTGGCGCTCGTGACAACTGAGAGCGAGGGAGAGGAGTCGCGGTCGGCTGTGCCTTCCCTTTCCCACAGGGGAGAAAACATGGACGAGCATTTCAACAGCTGACCAGAAGCTCTGCTCGTCTCTTAGACAGACAGACGGGGTGCGGAGAACTTGGCTTTTCGAGTGTGAAAAAGGAGGAGTGATAAGAATGCTCTCAACTGATTAACTGCAGTTTTTCAAACTTGGACGTGACATTTTTCTTCCTTAAATGCAACTGGAACGTGGCAATTATGAAAACATTTAATAAATGAACTTGCTGATGAGAGTTCACACCCTAGATACTTTGCAGAATTCCCTCTCGATATACAAATACTAACGGGTACAAGAGAAAAATGAAATCGTTTTCCGAAGTCAGTAAAAGAGCCCTACTCTTGAATCAGACAACATTGGCTTTAAAAAATGTTTAAGTGAAACAGAGGAAATTAAAGAGCAAAAGAATTTGGACTGGCCCTCGCCCAGCGCTCTTTCAGCTAGCATTTACTGAACTCTTCCAGATCCGTGTGCTCAGCTCCTGCAAACACCTGTGCGGAATCTATCACCTCTGCATGAGCCCCACTGAAAAGGGAGTTCTCCGTCCTCTGAGAAGCACTTGGAAAAGGGGTCTCTAAACACCAGACGTGACTATCTGCAGACTGAGGCCGAAACTGCTTCTGCCTACAACACTTGGAAAGCCTGGTTGTCGGGGAGCCAAGAAAGTGTCTGGAGGTTGCTCGGCCTCCCCCGAATTCTCGGGCACACTCATCAGCTCTCCGTCCGGTTACTCACCACTTTCCGCCTTGGAGAAGTTTGCCATATCCGCCTGTCTGGGGTCAGCCCTGCTAGGGAGGCTCTGTGCCTGTCTGCTGCCTGGCGCAAAGCAAGGACGGGCTTGTTCAAAGGCAGATGCAACAAAAAGACAGTGGTCCTTCACTCAGATTCAAATAGCCTCCTAGTAATTTCCACGTAAGTTTCTTAGTGAATCACAACTGTGGGCCCAAGTACATTAAGGCCTTAAGCTGGAAAATTCCTCTGACCAGAACCACTTCATTTATGGTTACTTCTCAAGTAGGACGCGTTCTATGAGAAAGGGGTGCTTGCTTACTAAGCAGTAAGTCAACAAACTACAGTCGTGTGAGAGTGCATTTGTGCAGTCCGAGTTCTACACAGAAAGCAAGGTCCTGCGAGTTTTCTAAAGGCACCACGCCAGCAACTGAGCCAGTTCAGCTCGGCCTTCCTGGTCCAGGTCGTGGTGAGAACTGCCATGGAGACGTGCCTTCACCCCCGGGGTGCAGACGGCAGGTACATTGGTGCAAGGAGAGTATCCACAGAGACACCAAACCGTGGTCATGGCAGGACATTCCTCTAAGTGCACACTAGTGATGTATAATGCGCAAGGGCTTTTGTGACAAATCTGTAAGACCCACTAGAAGTCAATAGGAAAATAGTCTGAGATCCGGATATCACTTATTTTCAAGAAAGCAGTCAACGAACACAGCAAGGTCGGCCTGTACAGACCGAGGTCTCCGCAGTCAAGTGCAGGGCATCTGCTGCGTCACTGTATCTACGCTTCATTAATGTGACAGGAAGGAGGGAGGAGATGAAGAAACCGTCCCTTCACCGGAGCCTAATCTGAAAATACTGGGAACAGGAGAGCAAAGGGCAGGCAGTTTGAGCTGCGGTACTGACGTGTGTGTGCTCGCCAGGAGTGAGGACGCGGTCTCACTCTGCACTGAACACATCACTGCTGACCTCACACTCGCAAAGCTCGTTTCTGGAAGGATCTGAAAGCCCTAAGCACTGACTGTCAGACTGACGTTGCATCGTCATTCTCCTTTAATGGCCAATGTCATTCCCTCTACGTTTTTGAACCCGACCTCTTTATCTTCATGTTAAATGAAGTCCCGTTTCCCAGAACACTCAAAGCAACGCCACAGATCTTCATTAGTTAAGGGGACGAGCACACGAGAAAACCTTCCACTGCCTTGACACTTGGGCGTTCCCCTGGTCTCGTCACACTGGCCAGTACCTTCCCAGTTCGGTTCACGGGACTCCCCCAAAGACGCACCGTGCTTTCAGTAAGGACGTGTGATAAGCAAACCTCACACAGCAGGTGAAAAGATTTACTTGCCGCCCTCGACCTTTTTGCCGCCGCTTCCACGTTTTACCACACGCACGCACGCTGTATTTTCGAAACTATGCAAGTTAGTCTCAGCTGTGAGAATGGAAACATTGCTTAAACACCTGATTAAAGATTATACGCTCTTACCTCACAGATTATTTCTAAACATCACTTGAACATTTTGTGCCTTTTCTTCAGGATCTTAAGGTGCATACTGTCCTATGTGATAGGATCTGAAAGATAGCAAAATCTCATTAGAAAAGTTATTTGTGATAGAAAAGTACATAATACATCTTAGCATATGATTAATTTTTAGAGTATACATAAGCAACAGAACATTTCACACATAAAGTTCTATCATTCAGAACTATTAACCATGAAATCATCGCTCTACTGAGTTTTGCTCTTCTGAGACTGACTGACAGTCCTGGAAATGAAGTAATTTATTTTGAATGTGTCCATTCTGTCCTTCTGCTCTTTTAGCCTCAGTGTTGACACAAATCCAAAAGCCCAAATCCCTCCAGAAAGATCCCGGGGATAATCCAGACCAAATCTGGCTGGTCTGCAGCTCCGCCATCAATAAACTCGTTTACTAGACGCATTAAAGGAATTCCAGAAACGCTGGGAGAGAGCCCGAGAGGCAGGAGGTGCTGGATGGAACTGCAGGCCCTGCTGCGAGAGGGAGTGGGAGCGCGGACCGGACAGGAAGGACGACGCTGCAGCCAAGCGAGGGCTCCCGCTGACAGCAGAGACGCCCAGCGCTCTTCTCCCACGTGGCTTCCAGAACCCCGGCAGGTGGGAGAGTAGAGAAATCCTCTCTTGAAGCACTAACATGGCCCAAGACAAAGGTCTAAAGGCATCAAGATGCAGGGGAAGCCCAACAAAAAGGTCAGATTCACTGCCACACTTCCCCAAGGCCAGGGCCACCATGGGACACCCTACCAGAGGTTCTAAATGCTTGTCACAGCTCTGCCATAAAAATGAAGAAAGCCCAACATGTCTCATGGAAGACGGGGCCCAAGAAAGAAACAGGGCGGGGAAGGAATTCAGAAGAAACGCAATGCATGGAGAAACTTCAACGAAGCACACAACTCTAATATTCTGAAAAATAAGAGAAAAGATTGTATCTGTGAAACAAAAAGAGGAACCTTCTGAGAACTTCCTATTAGAAAATAAAAACACGATGCTAGAATTTTAAAAACAGTACTGGATAAGTGAGTGTGGAAATCTCCCTTAAAGGAGAACTACAGGACGAGGAGGAGCCCTAAGGAGAGAACATAAAATGAAACGGGAGGGTCAGGCCAGGGCGCCACCTTCCACACAGCAGAGCGCTGGCAAAGAGGCTCCGGGAGGGCAAGGCGGGCACAGCGACCTCCCGATGGTGGCACTCTGGCTGCCGTTTGGCTGGCTGGCTCGGCGGCACCTGATGGCCTATGTGGTTGTTTGTATGCGACAAACTTCCAAAGTTTTTCTGCTTACGTAAACCCTCCATTGCTGTGTGTTGTGTGAAACCGAGAGCCTGACTATACACCAGCAGGCTGGCGTTGGGAAGGCACGGTGGCCGGGGCCTTTGGGGGATCAAGAGGTGGGCAGGGAGAGTTTCCCTGGCTTCTGCCGTCGAACATATTCTGGGCGCCTCCCGATAACTCGGAGGCCCTCACTGTCTCCTGCAGCAAGTGTGCCGTGCGGCCACCGTGAGATCCCTCTGGGCTCGCCGGACAATCTTCTGTCCCAGGCCTTCAGCAAACACTGACACACCAGTGGTTCCCCCACATATCCCCAGCTCTGGGCTCCTTCTGAGCTTTTTAGTAACAGGTGTGGCCAGGAATCCCAAGCTGCTTAAACTAACGGAGGTGACTTTTTAAGTACAGTATTTATAAATAATAACTTTATTCAAATATCTATGCAATTGCCAACAATTTTAAATGCTTAGTAATATTTTGAACTATTTTCCAATGAGCTTATCTTAGCAAAGTTATAGACTCTAAAACTGCTTTGCAAAACACAGGACTGCCAACTGCAGGCCTATGGCAGAATTTCTAGAATGAGACCAAAGCCCTATTACTTTTATAAATTTTAAAAAGTAACCAATATAACAACCACTTTGGAAAGCGGTCTGGCACTTTCTCAAAGTTAAACAAACACCTACTCCATGACTCAATGATTCCACGTCTAGATATTTAACCAAGAAAAAAAATATGAACACAAAAACTTGTACAAAACTGTTCATAGTAGCTTTATTCATAATATCCCCAAACTAGAAACAACTCAAATATCCATCAATAGGAGATAAATAGTGGCATATTCATACAATGGCATACTTCTGCGCAAAGAGGAAAATATTACTGATACAAGCACCAACATGGATAAACCTCAAAAATACACTAAGTGAAAGAAGCCAGATACAGAAGACTTTATACAGTGTGGGTCCACCCATACGACACTCTAAACCAGGCAAACTAACTTATTTTGAAAGAAATCGGAAGAGGGGTTTGAGCATGAGGGAAAACGACTGAGGAGAGGCCCAAGGTTACATTCTGAGTTGATGGACATGCCCCGGTCTCGAGAGGGAAGTAGGTTACACAAGGATATGCATTTGTCAAAACAGAATTCAATGAGCTGTTTTTAAAAACCCAATGAACTATATACTTAAAATTGTGCATTTCATTGTGTAACAATTATGCCTCAATAAAAATTTGCGTAGGAAAAGATACCCAACACAGGTACACACAGGTATGGAAGTGAAAGTCCTAGCTAGCAGCTAAGACAGCTTTCTTCCTGTGTAAACTGCATTCGTGAGTCAAGACCCTGTCTTGGATTTACTTTTATCTGTAACTTCAAGCAAGTTTCGGAAGATCTTCTCCTGACTTTTTTCCTTGACTATAAAAAGATGTATTTCTCATAAACACACTGAAAACAAAGAAGTAAACAAAAACTATAGTATTCTTTGGTGATCAGTTACTACAAAAAAGAATCAAGATGTATTTAATAATGATTTTTATTATTGCAATACTAAAAATGTCTACCCTAGAGTCTGCTATTCATGTTTATATTAAAACGCTGTTTAAAGTCGTCATTGCTTTACTGTTTATACACCCTCTGAGGACCTATAAAAAACAGAAATAAGCGAATCTCTGTTTCAAGCACAGAAGAATTACACAAAGCAAAATCAAACCCTGCTGTGAGAGATCTATCTAATTCAGATACGGGGTGAGGGGTGCCCCAGCACACTCTCTCCGCAAGGCCCACAGCCCGGCTTCAGCCACAGCTCACCAACCAGCCAAGTGGGAATCAAGCCTTGTAAACAATGTGCTAAGTGCTGTCCCCAAATCAGGAGCAAAGTGTGATAAGCGAGAGGGATGACAACAGCTACTTCTGTCTGGAGGAACCAGGTAAGTGTCAATAAAGATGACAGCGTGGGTGGGCCCTGGCGGACCAGCAAGGTAAGGGAGACAAGGGAGAACAGAAGTGTGAGACAGTGCTCAGGGGCAGGAGAGGAGATACAGCGTGCTGGAGGGTTGGGGTCCTCTAAAACAGTACTGTGACTGCCACTCCAAGGAGTCTGGAATTCTGGACTTCACTCTGCTAGAATGGGAAGCACCAAACCTTAGGTAAATGGACAGATGGTTTAAAAGGTAGTTGGTGGGCCCAGCACAGTGGCTTGTGCCTGCAATCCCAGCTATGCAGGAGGCCAAGGCAGAAGGATAGCTTGAAGTCAGCAGTTCAGGACCAGCCTGGGCAACATAGTGAAACTCACTCTCTAAAAAAACGAAAAAAATTCTCAACTTTGTTTTAAAGTAAAAAAAAAAAAAAAGAAAGAAACAAAGAGAAAAACAAAAAAATTTAGCCAGGATACCTAAACCTGGCAGGGGAGATACCATGATCACAAAGGTGGTTTTCCCAGGGCGAGGCGTATCCATTGCACTCCGGGTGTGCTGACCCCTTTTCAATTAATTCATTAATTTATGAAAATTAAAAATAAAATGAAATAAAATAAAACTTAGCTGGGAACAGTGGCACATGCCTGTGGTCCCAGCTACTCAGGAGGCTTGAGCCCAGGAGATCAAGGCTGCAGTGAGCTATGATCGTGTCACTGCACTCCAGCCTGGGTGACTGAGCTCTGTCGCAAAAAGGGAAAAAAAAAAGGAGGTAAAAGGTAACTGGCAACAAAATGAGACGAGCGGGCAGGAGGAGGGCTGGCGCCCAGGAGCTGACCGCCTCCCATCACACAGAGCAGAGCTGACCGGGCTGGGGGAACTAAGGGAGCAGGGCCTGAAGATGCTGGGGCCGCTGAGAGAAGCAACGTGGTGACAAACAGGAGCCCTGGGAAGCACGTCTGCCCTGGTCACTCTTCGGGAACATGGGAGCTGCAGACCCGGACAGTGCTGAGGTTGAGACTCACGGAATTTTGAGGTATCTGAAGGGTAAGCAGAGCTGACCCAGGACGAGAGGCCCCAGTGCAGAGCTGACAGGCAAAGTGGGAAAGGATGAGTACACCCAAGGGACGGCAGAGACCCTGGGGGACAGACATTAAAGGAATCTGGCCAGGGCATTAGGGGAAGGCGGGAGCTGTCAACCACCCAGACGAAGCAGCAGGAGGCCAACAGGATCACCTCAGACCTTTACTGGCAGTTTCGGCAAAGGGCCTGGGAGACTGAGTGCTGAGAACATTAGAGAAGCAAATTCTTTAAACTGCAGTTAAATGATGCACATCTGTAGCTAAAGGGAAAGTGGAGGAAAATCCTTTGTTTAATTTCTCCTCTCGTGTATTATCTCACTTAATGTTTACGGCAATCCTTAAAAATCTTGGTCTCTCCATTTTACAGATGTGCTCCTTTGGACCCATGGGATTTAAGTACCACCCAAGGTGACAGTGAGTAGCCCTGTGACTTCATGCCAGTCCCACCAGGGTGCATTTTGGTGTGACCATGCCACACTTAAAAAGCCAAAGATTTCACTTTTAACCCTGTACTGGAGCCACAACCGGAACAGTCAAATGGGGTAAATATTTTTAAAAATCCCAGCATGGTAACTAAACCCTCAAGAATTCTAAATCCAGAAATAAAAAGAACCCTGAAGTTCCAAACCTCTTTAAATGTCCCGTCCCAGGGAATAGCTGAGCCTGAGCCCAGCCTCTTCCTACATCGGGTTTCTCTGTTTAGCATGAAATGAACTTTTATAACATCAGATTCACCAGCATTCAAAATACTATGAAAATCTGACATGCTAATAATATATGTAGCTCCCAATTACAAGTTAATGACAGGGTAACACATTTGAGAGTTGAAAGGAAAGACAATTCACGGAACATCAGGAGCTCTGTACGCACGGTCGCAGTTAATCCCACCGCCACCCTGAAAGCCAGGCACTATTACCAGCTCGTGTTCAGAACTGAGTCTTCAGAGAGGTTAAGTAACTTGCTCCAATAAAGGTGGAGTCAGGGCTGTTTTGACTCGAAAGCCCACGTTCCTCCATTGAATACACTGGCTCCCAGAGCGCTCAGTTTTAGACAGTGCATTCTGTAATGAGTAAATTGAATGTGGGAATTATGGAATCCAAGAATTCAGAACATTTCAGTGAACTGTAAAAGCCTGTCTCAAGAGAGACTGGAAGCTTCTCTAGCTGCCTGCCCCTCCTCACTGGGTGCTGCCAATGCACTGCACCCCTTCCCAGCGAACCAGACCTCCAGCTTGACCCAGAGCTAGCCTCTGCTTCTAATCAGTAACATTCCTCGTGCGACCAGGATTTACTGAGCAGCTTTAAACCTCTGGACACAGAACTCCTCCTCCTTCACTCAAGTATGCTGACCACATGTCCCCCTTACGATGACTGTTCTCCTCTCTCCTTTCCTACCACCCAAGTTCAGGCAGCCCTCCTCTCTAGCCCGCACCTCTGCAGAACTCTAACCTCAAGGGTCACCAGGTTCCAGCGACCCTCTCCATGGCTGCAGGAGTCATCATCCAAAGTCACAGGACAGGTCACAAGTTAACCTGGTCCAAACCTCCTGGGGTTGCCCACCGGATTCCATGCTCAGTTCTCACCACTCGCTTCCACGCAGTGCTCCTTTCGATTCCCCTGAACTCCTCGCCTCTCACACCTCTGTGCTTCTGCTCCTGCCGTTTCTTCCCAATAGGATTCCCTCCCTCCCTCTGCCTAGCCAAATTATTCACTCATCAGTTTTCAAGCACTGCGACCTACGGACAAAGCACTGGAGAATACGAGGTTTTCAAAACTATCAGGTGCTGTACCAAAATAAGACATTATCTGGGCCCCATAAGGAGTCTGGATTTTATTAGAGGATTAGTAGGATTCCACCGAAATATTTTTCAAGAATGGAATGGAACTTAGTAGCAAGCAGGGCTAAAATTAGCAAGATAAGCAAATGTTTGTAGAGAGGCAAAGAAGCCAGCAAAAGAAAAAACAATCAAGGAGGCAAGATATAGTAAGTGACAATTCAGTCCCGTAACAGAAACACCAAAGCAGACATAAGAGTTAACATCAGGAAAGGAGGGGTTTCCTTCCTCCAAGGCAAGGGGAAGAATACCCAGGGACGTTTTAGTCAGAAGGGAACTGAGGTTGAGAGAGCTCTCCCGTGGCCTTTTGTCTCCCCCATGATCTAGAAGGGATACTCACTCATCAATGGCCAAGCAAACAAGTACACAGCACTGTCAAGTAGGAAGGGGACTAGGAAAGAAGGCAGGATGCCGGGTGGTAAAGAATTTAACCTTAACCAGAAAGAAGTCTGGCCTTTGTGCTCCGCTAACAGTATGATTTAGGGTGGGGTCTGGCCACATCAGAAAGACCAACAATGTGATTTTAGAGTGGAGGCTTTGAGTCACACAGTCTCAGTCTACCTGGAAACTGAGATCACCCACGTGGGCAGTCAGTCAATCAAGCCTAAGTAATGAAGCCCCAATAGAAATTGAACACCACGGCTCAAGTGAGCATCCCTGGCTGACAATGCTCCGTACATGCTGTCACACGTCAATGCCAGGAAAGTAACGTGTTCTGACTCCACAGGGAGAGGACAACAGAAGCTTCCCCATTTGGTACTTCCCTGGACTCCACCCGATGAGCTTCTTCCCTTGGCCAATTTTAATTTGTAGCCTTTCTCTGTCATAAACCGTAACTGTGAACATAAGAGCTTTCAGTGAGTTCTGTGAGTCGTTCCGGTGAAGTACCGAACGTGAGGATGGTTTCAGGAACTCCGCCCCACCCCAAAAAAAATCTTGCAGTAGGTGCCAGAAGTGAGGGCGGTCTCGTGTGCACTGGGGCCTGAACCCTCTAAACTTCACAGCTGGCCGACTCCCACAGTCATCCTAAACCCTCCTCAGATGTTACAACGGCAGGGTCACACAGCAAACGGTTAACACTGGCCCTGGAGACTAGCTTTGAGAACAACAATTTCCAGTGACAATGAGAGTTTGGGCTTTACACTTTATGCTCTGCTCTAGCGTTTGAATTTTTTTTTTTAACAAAACATGTAGTCTTTTGTAACTAAAACATTATTTTAAAGAAACATACCCCAAAAAGCTGCTGTAGGAAAATTATCTTATATAGTCAATCAGTCAGGAAAACTACTTCTCAATGTCTCCCAAACATTAACTTTGTACGTGAACTTATTTCTAGTCCCGATTTCTCAAACTAACAAAATTACTTACATCACCAAAGAGTCCCAGCCAGCAGACAACAGTTTCAGTAAGAATGTGAAAGTATGTTCACCCTTTTGACTGAATCAAGATTCTTTTTGCTTGGGCTAGAGTTCCATGGCATCATCATAGCTCACAGCAGCCTCAGACTCCTGGGCTCGAGCGATCCTCCTGCCTCAGCCTCCCAAGTAGCTGGGACTACAAGCGCCAGCCACCACACTGGGGCAAGACTGTTCTTATATAAAGTACATTTTGATACTTTCTCACTAACAGAGCCATTCTATACATGATACTTTTCCATTCTTGAAGAGGATTTCTGTTTTCACAGTACACTGATTAGCACAGCTGTAAAGTTCCAATTCATTAATTTGCCAAGGCAGGCTCTGAGCCACTGGTAATGGTTTCAATTGTTACTTAGTGAATCCTTTAGGAAACTATCTTGTCAGATAGTCTTGTTCTCCTTCGACTCAACTCAGAAGCCAATGTGAACCTACCGGTCTAACTCCAGGGTACAAAATCCAAATAATTTCAATAACCCTAACCTTCTTATTTTCCAGAATGTTCAAGAAATGCAGTTTAGTTAATACCTCTGTCCCAGTCCATATTTCAAATATCCCAAAGGCCTTTCACTTTAACCAAGTTCTGACTTCCTAATGAGCAGATTTAACAAGGTGACTTTTTAAAAGGTGACTTTGGGTAAGTAAAAGCTGTAAAGCAACATCAAAAAGCTGAGCTTCTTCATCTGTGAGGTGAAGAGTTTATGAAGAAATAGATGATGACCTAAATCTCTAGACCATGTGAGACAGTCACAGGCGCACAGATAATAAACGCACGTGCTTTTAAGTACATACACTGAGCAGACTGCAAACGAAACGCTGTAACGTCCATTTGGACAGCACTGTACACAGCCTAGACGCTGAAAGAAGCTACCAGGCAGGTAGCAGCATCAACAGTTCTTCTTACACTCCAAATTTAACTGTCGCAATAAACTGGCTAATCATAAGCTAATAAAGTGAATCTGTCCAACAGCAAAAATGGACTTAGTTCTAGAAGCAAGGACACATGAGGAGAGACAAGCTTTACTGCCCTCAAGGCTGACCTGATTGTCCCAGATGCCCTTTCAGGCAAAGATCACTGACGTGGGGCAGGTGGGACTATAACCAGGAAGACCGGCAAGGAATAGAAAAGTTAAAAACTTACCGGGGAGGGGAAAACAGGAGCACTGGAGAAGCCACAACGCGACGCGCAAGAAAGCTCATTTGTAATACATGCCTATAAAAACACTCGTTGCAGCTCACAGAAGGGTTTATAGCCGCTCTGTAACCACCACCCCATCATTAGCCACAGAGGGGAAAACTGTGGCTCGAAGAGCTGAGTGTCACGACCAAGGTCAGGCAAAGGCTAGAGCTGCAATTCGGGCCCTACCCTGAGAGATCAACTAAGGAGCGACAAGGAGACACCTGGAAGGGAAGTCAGGTGCGGGCACAGAGGTGCCCCGAGGAACTCCAGAAGGTCGCAGGCGCGCGGGGGGTGGAGGAGAAGGAGCAGCGGGGCTGAGGGGAGAGCAGGCCCGGGGCTGGGAGTGGTCGGGAGACCCGGGCGTGGGCAGCCGGCCCGGCCCAGCCCGCTGCACTCACCCGAGGCCCGGGCGGGGTCGCCCGGCGCTGCGGCTCCTCCCGGGCGACGGCGGCGGCGGCGGCGACTGCAGCAGCAGAGGCAGGGAAGCATCATGCGGCCGCGCTCATGGCCGGGCCGGAGCGGACCCCGCGGCTCGGCTCGGTCCCCTCGGTCCCGCTGAGCCGGTAGGAGGGAAGCGGCCGCGGAGCTGACGCCGGAGCCCAGAGCTCTGGCCAGGGAGCTGGGCGTGCGACCCCCCGGAAGTGAACCCCGCGAGGTCAGCGGAGCCGCGCCTGCGCAGTTCCGGCCGCGCTGCTCCCTGCCTCGGAGAGGGGCGCTTGGGGCGGTTTGAGTGGACGCGGAGGCCAGAATTCCTCTGGACGGAGGCTCTTTCAGACTGGTAGCTCCTTACGAAAAGGCATCTCTTAGTCAAGCCTCCCTGGCTTAAATAAAGAGCTCCATCCAGCTGAACTCCGGAAGAGAAAGAATGGGGCCTACGGGCTGCCGCAGGGTCCAAGCCGCGCCGTTAGGCTGTCGAACCCGGTCGAGAGTTCTGCAGGCGGCATGGACCCAGGCCTGCAGCGGCCTCTCTGAACCAGCTTCAGTGTGGCCTGTACGGTGCGCAGGAATGAGAACTGAGGAAATGGAAAAATAAGGGAGCGGGAGTGGAAATGACTGAGCCACAAAGCAACCGCCCTGGACCTGGGATTGGACGCCTGACTCCTGGGGTCCGCTCAGCCTCTGGCCCGCTCAGGACTTGGACGCTACAGCATCGCTGCGGTCCCTTCCAGGTTCCAAGTACTAAGTTTTTCGAAAGTAGAAACATGTATTTTATTTCTTTGCATTCCCTATCATATCGGGACAATTTCTCCAGGGCCGGGGAGTAGGTGCTCGATTATGTTTGTTGTTAAAGCGGTAAGTACTCACTACGCGTTTTTTGTAAGATTGGTGAAAGCCGTGACGTCCTCGCTCCCAGAAACTCTTTTTCCAGCTAGACTTTTGGAAGTAAGGTGTGCATTAGATTATCAAAAGTCCAGCCTTAAAAGTTTAAAATGTAGTGACCGTGTCTTGTACATCTGTATATTCAGATTGGTGCTGTGCGGTCAACCCACGTTGGGCCTTCTATCTCCTGGAATCTTCGATTCCTTCAGGAGCTAGGCCTCTTTTCAACCGTCAACTCTTTTCACATATGCTCAAAGAAAGGATGGTTATCTCTGGATAACACCAAGACTGCCAGCGGCCACTATACTTGGGGTGCACTTGCTATTAGCAATGTTAAAAGCATATCTTTTTGTAAGAAGGTAAAATCATGACTGTCGTACAAATATAAAATGAACATGTGTCAAAGATTTAATTTAACTTAATTAATGAAGGCGTATGTGTGATGCCATAGTTGGTTCAGAGATGAATCCAAAAGGCAAATACACATAGGCAGTCTGGAATGCTGAGATGAATTTGCTTAATAAATGCAAAACTGCCTTTCTCCACAGTGGGAAGGGGAAAGTTAATTGAACTTGTACCAGAGAAGATGCATTTGTATGTTTAATGCCTGTAGGCAAGAATCATTTGCATTGGTATCAATCCTCTACAATCTCTAGAGATATAGATGGCTTAAACACAAAAGAGGACCCCACTAAACCAGATAACCCAGAAGGGTATGCTAGATAATGCCTACTTGTTCACTGAAGAAGATACCTAAGGGAAACCAGAAAGTGTTACCCCAAAATATGCCTCTTTGACATAAAAATTATTTTGAGCTGAAGGCAATTAAGAAGCAGCAAATGTAGGAAATGCTGTCTTTACCCTCCCCCTTTTCTGCCTAAAGGCAGGGTATAGATTCTCCTCTAGTGGAAACTTCTAGGCTCTTATTAACCCAGAGGAATCTGCAAACAACCTTACTCTGTTAAGTTTCGCTCCATTTATAAACCTTCTCCGCTTTCCTTTGTCCCGTCATTTCTCTACAAATTTGTTGTTCTTTGTGGGAAATACCATGTAAACCTGAATCCTAAGGCACCTTTTCCAGTTACTCTTCCCTGAGTTTCTCCCACTCATATGTGAGATGTACATGTAAATAAACTTCTGTTTGTTTTCTTCTTCTTAATCTGTCTCTGTTACAGGGGCCCCAGCCAAGAACTTAAAATGCGTAAGGAGAAGGATTTTTTTCTTCCGCTACACACCCAATATTGTTTTTGACCCACTTCAAAGTCTGCAAGTGGCACGACCTCCATTCTAAACCATGAGGAGTGGAGGGATCCTTACCCCTTAATTCCCCTCATTCCCTACACTTGTGTCAACCTAAGATCATCAGAAGGGTCAGAATCTAGTTTAAAGAGAGTTTCTTGGAATGCAAAGTTTGAGGACAGCCACCTGGGAAGCAGAGAGTCCAAAGAATGGAAGTCAGTGTTCCCAAGTGTAGAAGTTTGGGATTGTTCATGCAAAGTTTAGGGCAGTTTAACAGAATTTCAGCCTCTTTCTATATAAGGCTTAATGCATGGTTACAACGATCTAATTAGTCAAGGGGGTCTTTTTCTTTCGAGAAAGGTATATTTAACATTCCACACTGATGTAACAGTGGAGGGGTCTTTTGCACCGTCTGGTCTGAGTTAGTTAGGTACAGGACAATAAAGGAGGCAGTCAATCTGTGACAAAGATCAGTAATTGGAAGGCGAGAAGGTCTAATCTCTCCTATGGAACAAAAATAATGAAGAAGAAAGTTAATCTACAGTCTAAGAGGCAAAAGTTGCAAACATGCTACGTGACTCAGTCTCTCGGGCTTAACTTCCCCTTAGCATAATAAATTTAGAGGGTCCTCAAATTTTATTTTACACTTGTTTATGTTGTCTATGTTTTTAGTTGCTAGTATAGCTTGTTTGCTGTAACTTTAAAAATACACCTTCGCTAAAGAAAACCGCACATTAAAATCATTCTTTAAAATATTTCACGGGGATGGTAGCAGTTGACAAAAACAGTTCAACTCTTATCAAGAATCTCCATCTCTTTCTCAACAGAACTGATATGTGGTCTTCTGTAATCATTTCCCCTCGCTGAGCCTCAGCTTTTAAAAAAAAAAAAAATCTCTAAAATACGAGATTAGACTTGATTTTAAGGTTTCTTCCTGTTTTAAGACTGTGGTTCAACACAGTTTTTCGCCTCTCCCTGATTTCGCTGAGCGCTGAAGAGCAGGAAAGCTCTAACGTTTCACGCTCGTGCAGGCACACAGAGCGCGCACCTCCCGGGTTGATTTGTTTCCCCCTCGCACAAAAACCGAACCTTCAGGAGCTAGTCTCCAGCTAAGCACTCATCCCAGGAAATAGCCCATTTAAAGTGGAGACTCCATGCAAATACATGAAAAGATGCTCAGCCTCATTCAAAGTAAAAGGAGTGAATGCAAATTTAAAGTTGAAGGAGATACTATTTTTCGCCTAGTAGACTGGCAAAGATCACAATTTCAGTGACACAGGTACCCTGTGCTGGCAAGGCAAACCAGATTGGTACGACTGTGGATCTCTTCAGTTCTCTGCAGACCCAGTTAGAAGACGAATCACAGATATTTAAGTGCACATACCCTTTGACCCAGCCCTGTGTAGAGACTCGCCCATGTGCACAGAGATGTTTGTGTCTGCGCATTTGCAGTGGCAAGTTTGTAGAAACAGAAGACTGGCATCACCCTCTATGCCCATCAATGTGTGAAAGACAGTAATGTATTCTGTACTCACAAGTGGAATACTGAGCTGTGCAATTGTGAAAAGAGAATGAGACAGATTTTTATGAATTGATACGAGTGTTTTTCAAGGTATATTAAGTCTGTTATATAAAACTGTGTGTATTTGTGTAAAAAAGAACAGTTGAGGGATATCTGTGTTTATATGTGCATAGAATATCCCTGGGAAAAAATACAAGAAATAGGTCTGTAACTTGTTACATTTTTTAGTCATGAGCATGTATTCATCTTTAAGTACATAAAAAAGATTTTAAGTACATAAAAATGTAAGTTAAAATAAGTAAGGCAACCCAATAGAACTGGAAAAAACATTCGCACATACTTTACAAAAGACGATATCCAAACCATGAAAAAGTGCTCATTTTCCTTAGTTATCAGGGAGATGCAAACTTAAACCACAAGAGGTTGGAAGGAGACAGGTCATGCAGGGCCCTTGTGACCAGATGAAGGGTGCTGGCCTCATCTGAGGGGCAGAGGGAAGCCACTGAAGGGTTGGATCCCATTTGTGGTTTTTAAAGGTCACTCTAGCTGCTTGGTGGAGAGCAGAGGGGAGAAAGGCCAGGATAGATACAGGGGAGTGTCAGCTAATAAATGTACGTGGAGCAACAGAATTAGAAAACTCAACATTTGGCAGCCACCAGAGCATCATCAGTAACGGATGCTAAACCGTCGGGTGAAAGTTCACTGGGACACAGGCTGTTTAAATAGTTCCAAAGTATCTTGAGGATACAAAGGGGGAAAAGGTACCTTCACAATGAAGAACTGTATCACCATCAAACAATGTCACCGATGACGAGACAAACTGATAACGTGCCTGCTGTGATACACTGAGGACACAACGTCAACTGTGGAGCACTGCTGCCAAAATGCGACTCTAATAATAAAGGAACAATCTAAAACATCTAAATTGAGAGACATCCTACAAAACAAGCGGCCTGTACTCTAAATAAATAGCGATGTCTTAAAGGACAAAAGCTGAAGAACTATTCCAGAGTATAAGAGAATTGCTTTGAAGATGGGGCGGGGTGGGGGGGAAGGAAGGGGCCATAAGCCAGGGAATGGAGGCAAGGAAACAATTCTCTAGAGCCACCAGAAGGAACACAGCCCTGCTGACGCCTCAATTTTGGAACTTAACCTCCAGAATTGTAAGATAATAAATTTGTGGGTTTTTTGTTTTTGAGATAGGGTCTCTGTTGCCTAGGCTAGACTGCAATGGTGTCATCATAGCTCACTGCAACCTCAGACTCCTGGGCTCAAGCAATTCTCCTGCCTCAGCCTCCCAAGTAGGTGGAATTACAGGTGCACACCACCACACTGGCTAATTATTCTATTTTTTGTAGACAAGGGATCTCACTCTTGCTTAGCCTGGTCTTGAACTCTTGAGCTCAAGTGATCCTCCCAACTCGGCCTCCCAGAGTGCTAGGATTACAGGCATGAGCCACCATGTCCAGCCTAATTTTTTAATTTTTTGTAGAGACACAGTCTCACTATGTTGCCTAGGCTGGTCAAAGTATTTTTTAATATTTATTTAGCCATCCAATAAATTTATCGCTTCTCCCACCTTCCTTTCATGCCACTTATAATAATACAATACTGTGAGACATGTCAGTGAGTGCTTTGTCCTAGATATCTGTTGCTTTTCTCTGCCTGCCCAGAATCTAACCCCCATTCCTGGCAAAAGCACCTTAGTTTCCTGGGGGAACCACCTTCTCTTGCTCTCCACCTAAGTGGTGTGGGTGGGGCTGACCCTCCATCCTGTCTAGATCTGGCCAAAACAGTTATTCCAACAACCTGGCCTCAGAGATTGCTTCAAGGGGATGAGCACTTGAGAAGCATTGGTCCATTCAGACCAAATCCTAAACTTTTGTTAGAAGTATTGAAAGAGAGAATCCTTTCTTCCACGACGGCTGCTAAGCTGAAACAACATAAGCCTGGAGCCGTTGGAGGCCACCCTATAAAAAGAATCTAGTCTGAGAACGAAGCCAACTCAGAGGGGGAGAGAGACCAAGTTCTGATGACACCATTTGCACTCCTGGATCCTGCTGGGCCAACCCCAAAACTTTAGTTATGTAAGCCAACATATTCCCTTGTTTAAAAAAAAAAAACAGCTTGAATTGAGTTTCTGTCACTTAATAACTGAAAAGAATCCTGGTAAATGTATTTTGCAGGTCCAGACACACTATTTCCACCATATTTCCTTGATTTACCAGGCTACGTTCCACAGCAGAAAATAAGGTTAACCTAGCATGGCTTGATCTTTGTTACTGGTGTTTCCTCTTCTGAGGGGCCACAAATATTTTTTCGTGAGTCATCTGTCCTGAATATTTCCCAGGCCCAATGTCAAGTTCACTGGTCTGTGGTTTGCAGAACTCACTTTCTTCCCTTTTTTTTTAAATGGTCATGTTATCTGCCTCTCTCCAACCTTCTAGCCAGGCCAGCAGACCTTTTATGAGGTAGCTAGAGGGTCTGCAGGAATGCTTGGGAGAAATGACATTTCCTCAAAACAGAATCTGACTTTGAATAAGCTCACATTTTTTTCAACTTTCCTGAACAGTTGGTGTTGCCAAGGTCGGGACAGGACTGCACAAGTCAGCGCATTGTGACAGGCTCACTCGCCAAAGGGAGGATTTCCTCCAGCCGCAGCATCCATCCTGCTCCATCCCGTAAATTCTGCAAGACAGCACTTGTATTCTGCTGCACTCAGAACAGAACCCTGCAGAGACCAGCAGCATTTTATGTAGCATCTGCCTAAGGGAATGAAGGCTACCGGACCTGCCTCCCCTTCCTGAATTCACACCAAGCTGAAACACCCTGGGTTCCAGCTTCTCAGACATCATGGCCATACCCAGTTGGTCAAGAAAATCTGGAAAGGACCAGAAGCAGCTATGGGGCTGAATGCCCCATAATCCTCATGGAACTGCAGCTCCCAGCTTTTTTCTTCAAGTGTTCCCCTAAACTTTTCCAAGTAAGTCAAGTAAGTTCAATAGGTCATCTTTCCAGGGACCAGCAGCTCTGCTTGTGATCAGATACGTGATGATCACTCTGTATGTCAGTTTTTCTCTCAAGTGGCAGAACTCCAGTTCCTCCTGCGTAAATCTCATGATTTCGGAAAACCCAGTTTTCTAAAATCAACATTCAGCCCTACTTCAAATATCACTGCATTTCTTTAAAAACAAGACTTTAATATTTCATTTAAGCAGCCACCAGGAGCACCAAGCACTGCGATCAGGCTGTGCAAATGCCTTTAGAAGATGCGCCATGTCAGAGCCCACACTCCTGAATCAGATCCCTCATTTTCCTAGTACTGGAACCGAGTTTGACATAAACTCCAATATTACTGGAGAGGGGCTGTCAGTTTATGTCTCTACACTTCCTCTGGAACTGAAAAAGCTTCCATAGGCGGCTCTTCTATTTTTTCCTTTTTTTTTTAATTGAACAGATGTAGGAGAAACAAATGGCCCTAGCGTTGCGTTTATTGTGTTTGCTGAAAAGATGCAGACAGGCCTAGAACTTTGGAGCCGCTGAAGTGCCACCTACCAGGCTTTAAGTCGCCCCCTTTCAAAACATAAACCGAGCGCAGTGCGCCCGTCTGTGCACCCTCGCCGACGGACTTCGCAGGCTTGGTGGTCCATGTGACTTCGCCGTGGCTCTGGGACACTGCGGGCGGGAAGGGGCTCGCCTGCTTTAAAGGTGGGACACCCAGGACCGCGAGGCAACCGGAACCAGACCGTGTTTCCCGCCTCCGTGCGCACCGTCAACCATCACCGTCTTGTGCAGAAAAGCCTGCCCCGCCCGCCGACTCCCCGGAAGCGCGGGAACACCCGGAGCTCAGCGGCGCCCGCGCACTCCCACCCGGCAGGTCAGTCTCCCGCGAGCAGGCACCGCCCCGTTACGTGACGCCCTCGGCCAGGGGAGGGCGGGGCCCGCGCCGCGCCTGCGCAGGCGAGGCAGAGGGGGCGGGCGCGTCCGGCTGACTGACAGCTCGTGCCGCGGCGCCTCGGAAGGACCCGGCTGCTCCCGAGCGGCGCAGTCGCCTCAGCCGCCGAGTCCGACGGCTCCAGCCCGCTGCCCGGCCGCCGCGGTGAGAGGGGCTGTGGGGCGGCCTCGGGCTCGCCCACCGGGCTCGCGAGGGAAGAGCGGGCCCGGGAGAGACCAGGACCGGGCGCTCGGGCGTCCGCAGGGGTGACAGGTGGGAGCGCCGGGGGGCGGCGGGGAGGACTGAGGGCGACAGGACGCGGGTCCACGGCGTCCGCGCCTGCCCGGAGCTGAGGGGATGGGGACGCGGCGCGGGGGGAACCGGGGGCCGCTGCCCGCGGGAGGTGTCCCGGGTGGCAGATGTCGCCAGATGCTGTCCCCAGGTGGCTTTGGGATGGAGCTGCCTTCTCCAGAGAAGCCCCAGGCTGGGAAAGGCACGCGGGGAGGGGCGCAGGGGCGGGTGGGAGACGCGTGTCGGGTGCGCGTGCGGGGCGGGAAGGGGCCCCTGCCGGGCGGCTCCCTCGGGTCCCCCGGGCTGTTACCGGCGCCCCTGCTCGGGAGGGCCCGGGCGCGGGAGGCTGGCGGAGGGACGGCGGCGTGAAGGCAGCCGCAGGAGCTCAGGTCGGGGCAGCCTTCCCCCCTGGGTCGGCGGGACTGAAGCGGTTTCCAGGATCTTCGACAGGACAGGATTTAGTCTTCCCGGAGCTGCGTGCACGGCCCGCCTTCCCAGGGTTGCAGGTGGACTGGGTTTGGGGAGAGGAAAAGGGGAAGAGGAAAAAGACTTTGCAGTGGGCACGGGCCGGCTCCTCCCCCCTGGGCGAGTGCTCGCGTGAGTGCCGACCTGCGGAGTGAGCAGGACCTGGCCTCCGAGCTGGCACAGGTGAGGCGCCCTGACGTGGAGGTTGTGGCTGTGGTGAGTCAGTGTTGGAGGCAGGCTGACAGCTGTCAGGGCCAGGCTGCTTTAGCCAGGCTGCGACCTCATGCCATGTTTCGGATTCGTTTAATCAGGGCGGCCCAGGCAGCCCAGATGTCTAGCTCTGCCTCGCAAAGGAAAAAGAAAAAGGCTCGGGTTGTGCTGCACCTAGCTTTCCCACGTTTCCGCCGGGAGGTGTATGCTCCCCCGTTGTTCAGAGTGTCCCCCTTTGGCTGTCACTTGTTTTTATTTCCACTTTGTTCAGAAATAGGATTGCTTACGCCTCTGAGGCGCGTGACGAAAGGGTATTGAGATTGGCTCACAATGACAAAGTTGACTCATGAGATTTTCCTTTCCCATTAAAAAAATGAGGATGGCTTTGGCCTGGTACACAGGCACTCTTGGTGACAGGTTTATCTTTAAGCCTCCCCGTGTCACATTCCGATGTTTCCTGCAGCGTCTGTCTTGTGTGTGGGATGTGTCAGCTAATGCGAAGCTTGGTGGGTTATTAATATTCCGGGATGTAACAACTAAGGGCAATGAGGAGCGACTCAGTGATGTGAGTAAATCACAAACCTTAAATAATTTGCTGCAGAATTCCAGAAAAGGAGAATATCCACAGATCCTAGATGTGGTTTTCTTTTTAATGACAATAACTTTGTTTCTTCAAAGGCAAAATGGTTTATGGTTACCCCAAATGGCTCTCAGGGGGCTTCTTTTAGGACAGTCCCTAGTAGGGTTTAGGGTGGAGTGAATCATGCTACATGCTTCTCTGCCCCCCTTCTCCCTGGCTTCTCCTGAAAATTGAAAATAATCAGGTTGAAAGAAACACAAAAGCATCCTGGAGAGATTTTAAAAAAAAAGAAGTCATGAAAAGTCAGCCAGCAACAGGAAAGATTTGCAAAGGGAGGAATAAAAATCCTGTTCTAAGAATACAAAGTGTGTTCACACATAGACTCTTAATTGATCCTCAGGATAAACCTGGGAGTAATAGGTGGTGTTATCATTCCCATGTCACAGGTGAGGAAACTGAGGCTGAGAGACTTGCACAGGGCACTTAGCCACGGGGGACAAAGCGAAGGGTAAACCAGCTGTCTGACCTAGGTGCACTAGCCCACACTGCCCTGCAGAATGGGATGTGGATGGGTCCCAGCGGATTATCCTGCACACAAGGGCCCCAAGGCTTTCCCAGTGCCTTGAAGAGCATCTTTCTCTCCCCCACGCGAGGGCTCACTGAGTCGTCCTGGCTTGCCCGCAGCTGCACCCTCACCGCTTCCCCCACTCCAAGCTTGCGGTAGTCTTCGTCGACTCAGATTTGTTTATGGGTCTTTGAGAAATCTAGTAGGAAGTATGATTGCAAAGAGTGTCTTTTGCTCAAGCGTTCTGTGTTTCCAAATAGTCTAGGTGTCTTCAGATGTGTGATGCAAGAGGGCAAGGGAAACTTGCTATCATAGTTTTCCTTGTCCCCCGCCCGGAAGAGAAATGCCGTGGTTGTGAAACCTAAGGAGGTGACCCAATAGTTTTGTTTATTCTAATCGGTTTTTTATATGTGGCATTATGTGGGTTATGGCGACACTTTTTTTTTTTTTTTTTCAAACAGGGCATAGATGCTCTCATTAGGGAAGAACAGGCTTTCGTCCCATTCTCTAGATCTGGGCATCACAAAAAGGACTTCCAAGGGGAGGTTGCCTGATAGATGTTTCAGCAGGTCAGTGGCATAAAACAGAACTGAAACCCAGAGCCACCTGGGGCACATCAGAAACCAGGGTCTGGAATGAAAAAGGTGGAAGCTGCAATATGCTCCGTGCTTAGAACATCGTGTTCCTTTCTGGACATCGCATTTAATGAAGGGCATAGGGAAACATCAAGCACATCCATTGGAAACTGTTACAGTGGCGAAAGAATTAGACCTGGTTGAGCCTGGAGAATCCTGGGAGCCCTGGTGACAGAAAGTTCAGGGCCGTCACTCGTTAAACTCATTCTGTACAGCCCAAGAACCAAAGGACAGGTTATAAAGACTTTAATTTTAAGAACTTGATCACGCCACAGTGACCATTTAAAAACTGTGAGTCAAGTCATGTCTCTCCCCAGCAGCTTCCCAGTGCTCTCAGGATGAAGCTCAGACTCCTTACCCTGGTCTCCTCTGGTGGCCGTCCAGGTGCTGGCTGGCCCGGCCTGCTTCTCCAGCTCCGTCAGCTACTGCTTTCTCACTCACAAAGGCCGCCTTCTTTCTATGCCTTGAGCATGCGGAGATCACTCTGCCTCAGGGCCTTTGCACTGGCTATTCCTCCTGCCACAGTTCCCCATGGCCAGCTCCCTGTCATTCAGGTCACTGCTCCAATACCACATCCTTCGTGAGACCTTCCCTAGTAATCAAAGTAACGTACCTTTTTCCTCTCACTCTGTCATATTACAGTGTTTTGTTTTCTTCATAACAATGTCACAAATGACCTTATTTGTTTGAGAACACTATTGTTATCTGTTTCCCATTTGCCACTGTATCAACAGGGCACAAAACAAGTGTCTGCCATGTAGTAGGTACTCCATAAATGTTTGCTGAATGAATGATGTTTATGACAGGCCTTTTCAAAGATGGGAGGAATTGCTGCTTTGGCAGATATTAAGTGAGTTTTCTTTTGCTACAGACGAACAGGCTGGCAAGCTGACCGCTGGGGAAGAGAATTCAAGCACTAAATGGATAGCAGAACCAGGGAACCCGTATTTGTTTCCTAGAGCTGCTGTGACAAAGCACCACAAACTAGGTGGCTTACAACAGCAGAAACCTATTCTCTCACGGTTCTAGAGACCCAAAGTCCAAAATCAAAGGTGTCCACAGGGTTGGTTCCCTCTTGGGGACTCAGAGGGAGACTGTGCCTCTCTTCCTGGCTTCTCATGGTTGCTGGCGATCCGTGGTATCCCTTGCTCACAGCTGCGTAACTCCAGCCTCTGCCTCTGCGGTCAGTCACACGGCCTTCCCCCTGTGCCTGTGTCTCTGGATCTCCTGTTCGTACAGGGACACCAGTCAGATTGGATTCAGGGGCCACCCTACTCCGTTATGCCTCATCCTAACTAATTATATCCATATAGACCCTATTTCCAAATAAGTTCACTCGCAAGTTCCAGGGCTTAGGACTCAACATACCTTTTTGGCAGAGGGGACACAATTCAGCCCATAACACCTTCAGACTTGAAGATGCACTGACATTTTAGAGGGAAACATTGGCAGGAGGTGCTGGGTTATTTTTAGGGATGATGACAGGGATTTAGATGTTTTTATGGAAAGCATCCATGATCCTTAGAAAGTGGTGATCTACACGCTTCGCAGGTGAGAAGAGAGAGGGTCGGGGCAGTCGAGTGACTTGCTCAGGGCTGTGCAGCTGGCGGTGGCAAGGTGGCCATTTGATTGCCAGGCCTGCGGTCTCCCCACCCAGCCCTGTGCCTGCTGGCAGGGACGTGGCAGCTGCTTGAGGCCAGGATGCAGGATTTCTCTAATGGCCTCCGCAGGGGCCCCAGAGAGATGATTCCCTTCCTTGGTGTTTTGCTTACCCTGTCCCTGCCTTGGAGGAAGAGCTCATTGACCTCCAGCAGGGAAATAAGCGGTGCCGCTGGATAGGATGCCCCGGCGTTGGCCCTCTCGCTGCCAGCACTGGCAGAAGCCGTGTCCTCCCTTGCCGTGATTCTGAAGGGCAATTTGCTAAGGCATTGAGAGTTCTGGGTTCCAGAGTCTCAGATTTTGACCAAGAATGAGCCATCCGGGATGTCACAGTTCTTCTTTGGAGGTGGGGGTGGGTCCGAGCAGGACAGGCCGCCAGCTGACTCACCTGGTGACTTGTACCTGCACCTTCAGAGACCCTCTGTTGCTGGCTTTGTCCCACCCAGATACCCAATATGCCCCCCTCTTATTTTATTGTGTTTATTTTCATGTTTGGTAATTCATGCAGATGGTACCAAATTCAAGTGATGCAGAAAGATGTCGAGTGTAGTTCCTGCCCCTCCTTTCTCTGCCCCCCAGCTCCCCTCCCCTGTGCATTCTGCCAGTTTCTTGTGTCTCCTTCCAGAGCACCGAACGTCCTTTTCATGTCCCCGGTTGTCATCGCCCCTTAGCCCCAGGCTGTGTTTGCCACCCCTACTTTCAGTCCTTCCTCCCTCCCGCCTTTTCAGAACCCCCTTCTGCTGCGACCTGACGGCTGAATTGTCCCCCATGTTAGAGCTGATGACAATACTCCTGCCCAGGAGTGTTACCTTGGGAAGGAAGATGCTTAGAAGTGAATCTGTAATGGTAAAATTTGAGGCAAGAGCGTGGGGAATGTGCTTGCGTTTGTGGGTGGTTTTTGCAGGCACGTCCTTCAACTTCACTAGGTGGGGTTGGCCCTGACCAGGGGCAAGCGCAGAGGAGTCACGGGGAAAAAGTGAGAGGGGCATTTCATGCCAGGCTGCTGCGGTGTGGCTGGCATTTACTGGGTTTACCCTGCGCCACGCCCAGCAACGTGCCAAGTGCCTTATGGGGTTGTCACTGTAGCCCTTGCAAAAGCAGTACAAGGCGGCCACTGTCACAACGTCTGTTTCTCAGGTGGGAACACCAAGGCGTGGAGAGCAGTAGTTTGCTTCCACCACCCAGCATGCAAGGGCAGTGCCGGTGCGCGGCCCAGGTCCTTTGCCTTTCCACTTTGCTCCTTCCCCCGCCCCGCGGCCCTCCAGCACGCACAGCAGTGCTCGTTCTGCCCGCCGCCCCAGCGCAGGCGCCTGTCTCTTGCTGTCTTCACCGCTGTTCCCCTGGGTAGGTCCGAAGCTGCTCCTGCAGGGCCTCAGTCATGTCTTGCTCATGCCTCCTTTCCCGTGGCCGAGCCCGGTGCCCGCTCAGAGCAGGTGACAGAGACACGCTGGAGTGTTAAAGGCGGCTGGTGCTAGGGACCCGGTCCCCATCCTGGCCTTGCTGCTGGCGTGTGCTACCCGGCTCCATGGAGACCCTCATCTCCTGGGCTCCGGCCTCCCAAGCCACGAGAGGAGGCTCTGACCTCCTCTCCCTCACTCTGCTTAGAGTGTTTAAGCAGCCTTCTGTCTTTTAACAGCTTATTGAGGTATGTTTTGCATAGTATACAATTCACCATTTCAAGTGTACAGTTCAGTGATTTTCTAGTAACTTTACTGAGTGGTGTGACCATCACCATAATCTAATTTTAGAACATTTCCATCATCCCATAGAAGAAACCCCATCCCCATTAGCAGTCACTCTGTCCAACCGCCCAGCCTCTGACAACCACTAATCCACTCTCTGTCTCTATGGATTTGCCTGTTCTGGACATTTCACATAAATAGAATCATACGATATGTGGCCTTTGTAACCAGATTCATTTTTAGTTCATTCCTGATGTAGCTTGCATCAGTGCTTTGTCCTTTTTATGGTAGGTGTTTTTGCTATTCTTTGTCCTGGGAGAGAATAGCAGTGTCTCTTGGCCACTCTGCCTCTCGGACTCCATCTGTCCTCTCGCAGACGTGCCTTTGGCTGTGGGTGGACAAGTGAGTGATAGCGCTACTGAGCGTCCTTGTGTCCTAGACCACGGTTTTGCGTGACTGTCCTCTTCCTGTCCAGGACCCAATCCAGGGGACCACATTGCTTGTAGTTGTCACATCTGCCCAGTCCCCTCTGCCCTGTGATAGTTTCCACCTCTCCTTGTCTCACGCGTGGTTTGGCAGTCCCCGTGTAACACGGTGTTTCTGTAGCTCTCCAGAGGAAAGCGATGGAGAGGCAGCGTGTGCGAGGTCAGTGTCGCACAGTGGAGGAAGAACCTCTCGTAAGAAAAACCTGCTTTTGTCCTCAGGGGCTTTCTGGCCTTATTCTAGAAACATTCACCTGCCTCTTAACAGTCAGAAATGAATAGCCGAGACCCATTGCACTGTGGGAATAATTCCCAACAAAGGCTGAGATGGTAAATTAGAGAAAAACAGGAGAGAGAAGGGGTTATTTTTTCTCTTAATTACTGAATCCACTTAAGAAAGCACATGCCTGGTACAGACCCTCTTCTTCAGTGACATCCTTTTCTGGACCAGGTGTGTTCTGGGACATTTTGTGGCCTGTGCATCACAGCCAGGCATGACTCAGAGCAGATGACTCACTGTGGCAGAGATGACCAGCGAGCTGCGGAAGGAGTAGGAATCTGGAGACAGGGGAACAATTGGAAAATGCCAGAGCAAACGCGCCCGAGTGGCTGCTGTGCAGCCGACGTCCTCCGGTTAGGGGTGTGGTGAACCTGGGGGGCTGGGATGGAAAATGGGGCCAGCAACAAGGGGCGAAAGCCTGGTGAGAGAAGACAGCCAAGTTCTGAGTTAGTCACCATGCAGAATGAAATAAAAGAATTAAATGAGGTCAAAACAATGTCAAACCTATGACCCGCTCCTCCCAAATATTTTTTTGTTTTGTTTTTGGTTTTTTTCTTTGAGACAGAGTCTCACTCTGTTGCCCTGAGTAGAGTGCCGTGGCATCAGCCTAGCTCACAGCAACCTCAAACTCCTGGGCTCAAGCGATCCTCCTGCCTCAGCCTCTCGAATAGCTGGGACTACAGGCACGTGCCACGACGCCGGGCTAATTCTCCTGTTTTCAGTAGAGATGGGATCTCACTCTTGCTCAGGCTAGTCTCGAACTCCTGAGCTCAAGCGATCCTCCCACGTCGGCTTCCCAGAGTGCTAGGATTATAGGTGTGAGCCACTGTGCCCAGCCCTCCCAAATGTTTTTATACTTAATTTGTGGTGGTTCAAAGGAAACAGAAAACCAGTTAATAAAGTGAAACTAGTGTAATGCCCTCTCTGCTCTGTGAGAGGCAGATTATGTTGAACTTCATTACAAAACAAGACCACACTTAGAAGCCCAAGGCCCAATTTGGATAATAAAAAATACTTGTCTGCTTTTGTGGAGAAAAGGTTTTCTATGTAATCAGGACATTTAAGTAAGTAGAATTAACAAACTCACGCATGCCATGAGAAGAGTAGCATCTCTGACGTCACTGTCTACCCTCTCCCAAGGAACCTGCCCAGTGAGCTGGAGCGGCCTATGGCGGAGGGGTCCCACAGAGCTGCTGCCACCCACACGGTGGGCCTGCTTCTGTTCCTGCTGGCATGCCAGTCCACCCCCAATATGGCAGCCAGAGTGAGGCATCTTGCCAAAATCGAGCTCAGGTCATGGTGTTCCCTGGAATCAAACCCTCGACTACTGTCCATTGCTCCTGGGCAATCCCAAGTCCTTAACTTGGCCACCAGGTCCCTGCCTCCATGGACCAGTCTCTGCAGCCCTTTCAGCCTCAGCTCCTTCCTGCTCCCTTTGTGCACCCACGTCGCCTCGCTGTTCATGGAATGGGCCAGTCCCTTCCCGTGGCAGAGCACTGATGTTATTTGTCCCTGGGCGGGGACCCTCGGGCCCCATGGTCATGAGGGAGCTCTTTCTCCGGCTGAAGGAGCGCCTGCCTCCTGCCAGTTCCCCTGAGCAGCGCAGCCCCACAGAAGTACAGGGTGAGCTGCGTGTGTCATTGCAAATCTTCTAGCAGCCACATTCAGCAAGTCAGGGAAACCAGCAAAATTAATTTTGTTATCACAGATTTCATTTAACCCGTTTCCACACATAATCAACATAAAAATTAGACAGTTGACATTTTACATTCTCTTTTGTTATATGAGGTCTGCAATCGGGTGTGGTCAGCGTGTCTCAACTTGAATAAGTCACATTCCGTGGGCTTAATAGCTCCGCGTGGCCAGTGGCTGCATAGTGGACAGTGCAGCTCTAACCTCTTACATACTTTGATTGATTGATTGCTGACCAGATTGCACCTGAATTTTCTTTTTTTTTAATTCATAGCACTGATGATGGACGCTAATGATTTCTTTGTTTACTTCTTTGCTCTGACTAGAACATAAGCTCCCCGAGGGCTGGGCTTTTGTTCACCTGGAACAATGCCTGGGACACTGTAAATGCTCAGTGATATTCGTCGGATAATTGAACAGATGCAGGGCCTAATGTGATGTGCACTACTCCCTCTGCCGTTCTGAGGCAGCTGAGTCCTGTGCCATTGGGAGCCTGTTCTAACCCGGGCAATGTGATGTAACAAAATGCTGCTTTATGTAGGGATTTGTGTATCATCCAAGGTCTATTATGATTATTCCTTGTTGGTTTTACTTTTTGCACGGCGGTGCTACTAAAGAGAGAAGGGTTTGCAGCAGGAAGCAATTCAAAGGACTGAGGGTCTTTAAAGCCATTGCTGCCTAGAGTTAATAGAGGTCAGGAATTTTCAGCTGGGACAACACCTAGAGAAATTTTTGGTTGTCACAACTGGGAGATGCTTCTGGCATCTAGTAGGGACAGGCCAGGGACAGCCCAAAGCATCCTGTCCGGGGGGCAGGACAGCCCCCACCACAGCCCAGACGAGGATACTGCCGTGTTGAGAAGCCTGGATGATCATCAGGCACGTTTGTTGCTGTCTTAGAGTTGCCTCTGGTAACGTCAGGAAGGTTATTAGTCTCTGGACACTTGACAGGCTCCGTGCAGCGCTGGTCTTTTCATCTTCTTCTCTCTGTTCAGGTTCAACCTCCCCAGCCTAGCAACTCTCTTCCTAAAAGGACAGACCGAAATGGGAGCTGCCTCCAGCTAAAGCATTGGACAGGAAAGAAAACTGGCTCCAGGTTTAAACTGTGAATTAGGATTCTGCAGAGAGGACATCTAGAGAAGCCCGGACCTTGAGCACTGTGGATCAATATACTTACGGCAGCGCTTGAGTATCTCGAGCTGTTGAGATACCGGCCAAGCAAAACCTCTTTCTTCTCACTCACATGCAAGTAAACATCTGCCAATGCCACCGTTTCCAGGCTCCTAAAAAACATGCTTTCATATACCAAATCAGGATCAAAACGCAGAATTATAGGTGTTTTAATTCTTGTTATATATTGAAGTCTCCCAAAAGGAGAATTCGGCTCCCATTTTATCATGGGTAGAAAAGTGATTGATTATATATGTTTCAATTTTAACGTTTGGTGGAATACTTCCGAATATAAACCGAACTTGTGCTAGATTAGGTGGCATTTTTTATCCTTCCCGACTCTCCAACTAGGTCTGAATAAGTCTGAATTAGCCGTGTGGAGGATATCAAACCACCTCACGCCTGCGGCTTTGCGCCAACTGTTTTCTCTGTCTGAAATATCTTCCGTTGTCTGCCTGGCAGGCTCGGGCGTTGAAAGAATGCAGGCTTTTCAATCTCCCCAGGCAGAACCGAGCGCTCCTCCTGTGCTCCCGTGAGCATCTGCGTCCCGGAATTGCAGCGCTCGTCACGCTGCTGTGATCGCCTGTGTTTGTGTCTCTCTCCAGATTGTGTTTGGGAAAGGAGGGGCCATATCCTGTTCATCTTTGTCTCCCCAGTACTCATCACAGTTCTGGGTACCTGGCTTCATAAATGGTTGCCAAACCAATGACCTAAACCCTGCAAAGTAGCACCTTTCATCCGTCTTCTCGGGCACCGCCTCCACCCGAGAAGAGCCAACCACCACACGACTTTGTGGACGTGATGCCACCCTTTCTCTTCACTCCCTGGGTCTTGACGTCCCCCTCTTGAAACTATTCCCGTGAGTCTGTACCTCTTCCCCTCCACCTCCAACTCCCTGTCCCTTTCTTACCTGTCTGCCAACCCCCTACCCATTTTCCAGAAGCCGAAAGTCTCATCTAGTATCTTGGTTTCTGTTTGAGTAAAACAAAGTCTAACACTAGCGCATGGCTGTTTTGTTCCCACTCCTTTGCAAGGATCCTTTATTCTCTTATTCTTATTTCAGAATCATTCAGCTTATTTCTATAGGCACTGAATAACTTCTGGGAAACCCCAGCATTCGTAGGGAAAAGGGCTGAGCCCTCCTTATTTGCCAGTCTCTGCTAAAGTAGGGATTAGAAATCTCGAGGTGCTTTGGATGAAATATCAAATAGCTAAATCAGATGTTGCCCGTGTTGCTTCCGAGTGGGAAGACCTATAGACTGGGTATTTTTCCACAACAATGGGGTAGGGGAGTGTTGGTCCACACAGGTCTACTGCAGCTATTTTGAGGGTCTTTATCCATCCCCCAAATTAGCAGACGAGGGGGAAGGTCCTGTTCCAAACTCCCAGCATGGCAAGGCTGTGGCCTCAGGCCCTGCTTGGGTTTATCCAAAAATCTTCATTTTAGCTCCATGGCCTTGGACAACTGTTTAATCTTTCCAAGCTTTAAAGTTTCTTCATTCATAAATGGGGATAATAATAGACTTAGCTCACACGTTACTGAGAAATAAATTAGATTATTAGTACAGAGCATTGGCTTAGTGCCTGGTGTGTAGTGAGCAGACAATAAATGTGAGTTGTAATTATTATCTAATTATTTAAAAGTATGAAATAATAATACTTAGCATCATGGGAAAGAACAGTGCAAACCCGCTTGGCTCTCTCTCACACCATTGCCATTCGCCGACGCGGCAACAGCAAGCAGCTGGCTTTGACGTTCCACAGAGCATCTGATCCCAGGCGTCGCAGTGGCATTCCAAGGTGTGGCAGAATGGCTCATAAGGTCACGTGACAGGTAGGAACAGTGACTTTTTTGAAACGTCTGAAAATGCCATCCTTTTATTCAAATACGAGTTTCTAAGGAGAGAAAATTCTTAGAAAAATGTGATTGTATGTAAGTTCTATAATGGGTAGTACAAACATCTTTAAAATATTTGATAAAAAAGACCTCTCATTTCACATCTCAGACCACTGTGTAATCTTACTGATGCTGTCATTAGATTCGAGCTTGCTTTTGGATAGCGGCAGCATCCGCTCTGCATTTGGCCACTAGAGAGCTGCGTGGGCAGCTCTGACCAGCTCCAGACTGCGGAGTGCCTTGACCACCAGCCAGAGATGACAGGTGTCACGGTAGGCGGGGACCGACATGAGTGGCTTTAAGCAGAAGGCTCAGTGCGGCCTGCGGGTTGATCCCTGGGCCCAGGAGGATTTGTTGCCTCTTCTCCCACAGAGACACAAGTGTCCTCTGCACACAGCTGCTTGCTCTGGCCCTTCATTGGGCCAGTGGGAGCCGACTGTTGAGCCCAAAGAGAATGGAGGTTGGTTCAGGTCCGTCCTCCCTCCCTGGGGTCTCTGGAGAAGGCCCAGGTGCTAAATCTGCTGGGGAGCCTGTCCCAATCCAGTAATTCAGTGCTGCTGTCTCATACCAAGGGTTGGGGCAATATCCATTTATTTTGCCAAATAACCTGAAAGGATGGAAGGCCAAGTCCGTCTCTGTCCAAACCGAATGAAGCTGCTCGAATGGCCAGTTGCATCCTGCTGTTGGAGAAGTGCAGCTGCTCGCCCAGGGCGGGCGTGCCCTGCAGCGGGTCCTAGTGTTGGGTTGCATTGGAGCCCGCTCAGTTAACGTTGGAAACTGAGGGAAGACACCTGCTGGCACATTCCATCTCGGTGCCTTAAACTCGAGGGCTCAGGAAATGACTCGGGAATTACCCATGATAAATTAAACTTAGTAAAATGCAATATGCAGCCCCTAGGTGCTTGTGCAAGGTGACTTTTGAGTTGGGACTTAGGACAACTTGAAAAACGTAAGCAATTCGAGGACTTCTCCTTGGAGGGGCTGTTGATTTACAGCCATGGTTGTCCTTTCTCTCCCGTCCTGGTCCGCTTGGGGCTGACTGAACTCCTGGGTCCTCCTGTTTCTCGGCGGTGTGGTAGAGGGGATTTGTTCTGGAGCCTTCTGCACTGTCGCTGAGTCAAGGGCAGCAGAGACGCTAGCCTGTGCTCCATGCGGCGGAGCCTGTCTCTTCCGCTGCTGTGCCCCAGCTCTTAGCAAGAGCCCGGCCCGTCACAGTGGTTCAGAAATAGACCCAAGGAAGCCACAGTTTTGTGAGGTCATCTTTGTGGAGAACTCAGCCCGTCCTGTTCTCCCACTGAGTTGGGAACAGAAGATGGTCCCTTATCTCTTTTTCCTGTGAACTGTGAACTAATTTAGATGTTTCCTTCTTCCTGGAGGTCACAAAATAGGACCTGTCTTCGAGTATAACCATTGAGACAGTTGCAGTGGAGAAAACTACATTAAGCCTCATGGACTGTGTCTCGGAAGGGAAATGGCAAGACACCCTAGAGGGCCAATGGCCTCCCCCATTAACGTCCTGTTAGCAAGTGGACGTCCCCTTCCACCCTGGCTTCTTTAGAAAGGAGATGCCACAGGACCGTTCCGGTTGGTGGTGGCTGCCACCTCGCTGGAACTGCACCGGCAGGCTCAGCTTTCCCTCTGAGCCGCACGGACGATCCACTCCCCCTCAGTCATGGCCTCTCGCGTTTGAAGAGCAATGTCTCGTCTTCCCCCCGCCGCCCCGGTGAATTTCCTCGACCTTCTCACCTGCTCTGGTGGCGTGATTGTCAGACTCCCTGACGATGCTGGCGGGGTTTTGGACGCTTTCCAGACTCTGAGCAGTTCTTCCCTTTTCTTTTCATCTTTTTTAAAAGTCTGACAAGCATTTACTAAATGAACGTGCCTTTGCAAGTTTGTTATTTTCTCTAAAGCGATGAATCCTGACAGGTCGCTGTGGACTCAGAATTGAGGAAGACAAGGAGTATTGATTCTTGGACGTGGTCACCCACAGTGGTGCTCTGGGAAGGGAAGTCGATCATTCCTTCCAGGGTGTGGAGGTCAGACTGTTCTAGGAGCAGTCTGACCAGCGGAACCGGAGTTGAGTGACATTGTCTCCGTGGTTTTGGGTCAGGTACTTTTGTGAGTGCGTCTGAAGGTCAGCTTAGAGTTTGTTGTTTTTGTTGGCATCATGTTGACTCATAGCAAGCGGACCATCAACTAATGAGCTGCCTCTCGGTATTGTACTTGTGTAACTTTGGATGAAAATGTCAGGCGACCTCGCTAGTCATTTGTGAGCAGAAACCATGTTGTTTCCACATCCTGCCAGGCACGGAGAAGGCACTCGGCCAATGCCCAGCAAATGGACAAATTTCCTAGCAAGAGGCATCTTTTAGACCCGGCCCACTGCCACGGTCTGCCGGCATCCTTCTGGGTCCCAGTTGTGTCATCCTTTATCCCTCTCAGCTGATGTTTCCTATGTTCTCCGCCAACGTGTTATGTGCATTCAAATCTGAGTAACTAATGAAGACATAGGCTAGAGCCTGCACTGACGTTTGCCCCATGAGAGGTGGAAACACCTTTCCACGCTGACTCTGGACAAGGCGGCTAGGCCATCCTAATTCATCAAACGTAAGACCCCATTGGTTGTAAGATTCGCCATTATTTTATGCACCACTAGGAAAGAGTAAGCACTGCCCCTTAAAGTATCACACATGTTTTCTTATCACTTAGAATTTTTATTTAATCCTTACTGAAGGAATATCCTCTAGAATTAATTAGACATAGATTATTATCGCATGTCACTCTTCTCCATAATAAAGAAGAAAATATAAGCAAAATAAATGGGTCGGACTACTTCTAAAGCTTCTTCACGGCCAGAGGCCCTTGTTTCTGAAGCTGTCGCAGCACTGTGGAAGTCGTGGGTGTCTGTGCCGTGTTAGCCTGCAACATGCTCTTTCCAGAGTGCTCTGAGGGCACAGGGGCCTGGTGGCGTTCTGTGTCCTGGGGCAGGTGGTGGTTACATGGGCATATTCACTTTGTGATGATGCATGATAATGATTTTGCACTTTATGTATTTATTTTTTAAATTGCTTTAAAGAAGAAAATGAGGGCCCACTGTTGTCTCCAGTGACAGCTGTGTCATGACGGGGCTTGTTGAAAGCAGCAGTAAGACATATCTGATTTCACAGACCTTAAAATGCAAAAAAAAAAAAGTGCATTTTAGGATAATGAAATACAGTATTTATAAATGCACTTAATGACACAATATTTAGGCCATATTTTTCTGTCTTGTCCTCAAAGACAGTGAGTTTAGGTACCTTGCTAAAACCCAGTGTTCTCTTTCTGCAGCTCAGACTGTTTATTATACTTTGATCTCCGAGTCTGTAACCCACACAAACACAGCTCAGAGCTCGGTCAGCTCTGGCTTCCAACCTCAGCCCTCACCGCTTCCCTTCCTCGGTACTCACAAGGCTGTTGTCTCCGTCACCGCTCTCTAGGCACTGCCTGGCTTGTGTATCTCAATCTGCTTCACAGAATCACCCGCCACCCCTTTGGAAAATGAGGTCTGCGTTTGCTCTCCTCACCTCTCTGCCTGCCTGTTGTCTTGGTTTTCTCAGAGATATTCAACTTGGCCTTATAGCTACCAATGGGGGAAAAATACCAAGTTTTCACAGCAAGTGGGTTAGGTCATAATGTTGTGGTGTTTCCTTGTCAAACACTTCAGTTGACTGAAAGAAATCAGATGATGATGGGACTTTCGACAGGTACCGTGGAGCAGACGTTCAAGTTCACCTAATAGCTAAAAACAGGCAAAGAAGAATGTTTTCCTAACAGAAGTTACTTCATATTGTTAAAAAATGTCCTTCTCAAATGCTTCCATTCACTAGAAGAAATCAGAGGCTGCTGCGTCTCTTGACAAGTGTGCTGCCGAGTGTGTCTCAGAGCCAGGTGTTCCGCTTGGCCTCGTGCCTTCTGATAGCCAAAGAATCCTGTTTCCACAGCAAGCAGGTTAGCTCCCAAGGTGAGGGTATATCTTCGTCTAACACGCCACCTCACCGGGAGCAAGCAGATCACGGTGCATCGTCTGACAAGTGTGCTTCGTCGGTGTCTTAGACCCAGATACTCAGCTAGGCCTTGTGGCTGCCAATCACAAAAAAACACGTTTTTCCAGCAGGTGAGTCAGGTCATAATGTAATGGCTTTTGCTTGTCAGACTCCGCAGTTCACTTAAAGCAAGCAGATGATAATTCGTCACCTGACAGGTGTGCCTCCGTTTGTACGACATAGCCAGATATTCAAGTTCGCTTAATAGCTAGAAAAGAGAAACGTTTTCCTAACTCGTGTGTTGGTACATATTGTTAGACAAGTCCTTCTCGGGCCCCAGTGGCGATTCAGAGAGCTCATCTTGAGGCTGTGAGCTGTGATTCTCCAGCCGCCAGTGCTGGGAGCGGCCTCCTAACCCGCAGGGCTCAGGCCCCCTCAGACCTCCGAGCTGGTGCTTGGCGGGGCTGCGGGGCGATCGTGCTTTTTCTCTCCCCCCCGTACCTACCTGCGTCCCCTCCTGTACCTCTCTGGCCTTGTCGGCACGCAGCTCGGCCCTTCCCTGCGCTCAGATGGTTCTGTGCTATGTGTCTGCTTCCTGGTCCCGAATGGGTTTCCAGCCCAGACTCCCAGGAGCTGTGGCCTCAGTTTCTCCCGTCCACGCTGCAGGCACGTCCCAACAGGTACCTTGGACTCGGACTCAGAGCAGCTGGGGTTGTGCTGCACAGGTGGCCTGAGGTCGGCGGTGGCATCCAGGATCCCACACTGCCACAGGCGCCCCCGCTGTCCCTGCGGCTCCCACCCTTTGCTCCGTCCGAGCAGCCCTGTGTGAGAGAAGCCCACCTCACGCGCCCTCCACGCTCTGCCCATCAGAAGGCTTTCCAACGCCTCGGAAGCCACTGGTTCCAGGACAAGATGTAACGAAGTCACTCCCGAGGCCTAACTGCAGTGGTAGCACGGTACGGTCCACACAGCTTGGTATGGAAGACCACGGTGCTTCACAGCGCCGCCACCCCACAGGGCTGCCATGGCTTTCCCGACGCTGATCCCCCTCCAGGGAAGCCTCCCTTCCCCTCTCTACCTGCCAGAAATTGGCCCAGCCTTCTGAGACGCAGGTCCCCGAGGTGAGTGTGCGCTCGCCCTGTCCTCAGGCCCTTTGCCTGGCGTGGAGCCGGCCTGCTGCCTGGCTGCCTCGCTGATTAGACGCTTGTCTTGACCTTTCTCCTGGCGTACAGTTTTGAGGGCCGAGTCTGTGAATCGCTCCTGTTTGCTTCGTTCTCTGCACAAAGCTCCCGCACAGAAAGCATGTCTGTGTGTGAGTTAGTTGAATCGTCCAGTGGGTTTTTCTTGGCCTCCGGGTTATGCGGCAAGCCACTGCGGTCAGGAATTGTGCTGTCTCCGCTCTCGTGCTGCCCAGCTTAGAGTCAGGCTTGTACAGTTGTTTTGATCAAAAGACCAGTAAATGATCCTACAGCTTTTTCTCCTTACAGTTACAGAATAAATCAGCAGCAGGTAATTTTTCTGACAGTCTTCCTTAAACTGCTTTGCCCCTTTCACTGAGCGCACAGGGCGGTGGGAGGAAGGGTGGGTGTGACCAGGACCCGGTGGGCAGCGCTGCGGCTGAGGAGCAAACTGCTGCAGGCGGGCGTGGAGGGACGTGGAGGGAGGAGCAGTTCGAAGGCAGCCTGTGTGGGCGGAGCTCATCCTTGGCCCTGAACTGAGAGTTTTCAACAACAAGTATTCCCTGAGCATATTCTCCTGGGCCTGGCCCTGTTCCAGCCCTGGGAGTCCCGCAGCGAGGACAGCAGATGAGACTCCGGACTCACAGGGAACTTGACGTCCGTGGGATGTTGTCCTCAGATCACTAAAGCCAGGCCACAAAGCGGTACAGTCAGCAAGAACAGCCCAGACATTCAGAAACCAGAACGCTCCTGCCATGTGCCCAGTTCCGAAGCTCTCCCTTGTAGACGCTGCCTCATTCGAGCCAGCGGCAGTGCTGCCTGCTGTGTCTGCACACGGCGTGGGGCTGGGCCGGAGCTGCCCACGCTGCCCTCCTTATCTGTGACCTGACAGTTTAGTCTCACTGGGCAGTACGCCCCACAGGAGTAGCCCCTGCTTATGGCTAAGCCGCTGCTGCTCTCTGCCCGAGGGAGTAAAGCCAGGCTCCTGAGCGTGCACGGCAGAGTGACAATTCTCCCCTGGTAACTGCAGCTGGTGGATCCTACTTTGATCATTAAATCAGAATGTCGGCACTTCAGGCCCCCATCAGAGAATTCAAACTTAAGCACGATTGTCTGACCCAGCGCTTGTCAGAAGTCCTCTTGAGACACCTGGCATTTGAGGGAGAGGCACCCCCATGGGCGTATTAACTGTCACGTCTCATGTATCAGGGAGAGCTTGTCTTCACCTAGTAGCAAGTTCCAACCACATACCTGTACCAGATTGATGTAATGTGTGCCTTCAGATGTTTGGAGAGTCATTTAAAGAAATGTCTGTTTCAACGTCTTTGTATCTTTTATAGAACCTTGTTAGAGACCCTGTCATTACAATAAACAGCATCTTTGCATGTGAGGACCTTCTAGACAAATGCATTAGTAAATTCAGTATCTGGAAAAAGCATTACTCAGCAGATGAATTTGTCAAAATCAAAAGAATTTTATGACCCAGGATGCTTTCCTTTTTTGCTTTGGCTGCCAGGAAACTCAACTAAATTCATTGCCAAATACAGTAATAGGTTTATTTGTTTCCACTGGCCTGTACATTGCTCTAGATCCATATTAAATGGATGTAAATCTATGTCTAAACAGCTACCTGAACACACCAACATCTAAAAAGACATCAGTGATATTTCCTGTTACTTGACATGTTTTCATGCATTGGAACAACTATTGCTTCATAGCACTGAAACAGCCAAAAATCCCTTCCTGATTTCTAGGTAAGGTCACTCAACACCCAGCCCAAAGTGACGAGCGGATCTGTTTGTCAGGAGCACTGGTACTGAGCTAGTCTGCTTCCAGCACAGGCAGGTGAAGGTCCTTGTTGTGTCTCGTGGTGTGAGAGGCAGGTTCTGAGCCTCAGGGGGCTTGTTTGTATGTACCTTGGCCAGTGGCTTCCATGTGGCCGGGCTCCAGGGACTTCATGAGACATGTGTACTCACAGCCCGGGCCGAAGCCAGCCCACTGTGGTTCTTACTGCAAGTCAGGAAGGATGGAGTGTGCTCAGCAGGTGCCTACAGGAGCCGCTGCACCGCTGAGGCTGTGACAGCAGGCTGGGGGTGTGGAAGTGCCCCCTGCCCCCCACCCGCACCCTGAGACTCTAGGGCTCTGCCAGTGCTGACCCTGGTTTACAGTGCATGGTGCCAGGCCTTCCGTGGATCTCGATAATTGGCATTGTCATGGTCGTGTTCACGGTGGCGTGTTTCCTTATGGACTGATGGCATTTGGCACTGTGCTCAAGGATGTAAAATACTGTCCTCTTTGGGTTCCCTGCCTTCACCTGCCTCTCCTCTAGCTATTTCAGTGAGGCACCATTTTCCTGGAAACCGTTTATGTCTGTTTAATAGCTGAACGAGACCAGATACCAGTAATCTAATAATTGATCAAGTGCGCTTATCTCAAGACAGCCATGGAGACCAGAAATCTAAGCCAGGGGTTCGCTTCACCTGATTCCTACATCGAAGCCCAGACCCACGTGGAGATCAGGTTAAAGCAAAGCACTGTTTAGGAGACCGACCAGGGAACGCTCTTATTCCAATGGGGTGACCTGTGTTTGCAGAGGCCGTGAGAGAGACAGCCACGAGCGAGACACAAGATACAGGTTCAGATTTCTTTCGGCTTTGAGATGGTAAAAAATACTTGCCTGTTGACAAAGGCCTTCTAGAAGGGAATACACAAAAGTAAGGTGGCGATGATGTGGGCATGGCGGAACTAGGGGTTTCTCCCCCTTCTGTTTCCCACCCTTTCTGTAACAATATGTTTATGACAACAGGAAGTGAAAACGGAATGGTCCCCACACTCGTGAGTGAGTGCTGGAGCGCTGGGAAGAGTCTGTTTTTTTTGTTTGTTTGTTTGTTTGTTTTGAGACAGAGTCTCGCTTTGTTGCCTGGGCTAGAGTGAGTGCCGTGGCGTCAGCCTAGCTCACAGCAACCTCAGACTCCTGGGCTCAAGCAATCCTATTGCCTCAGCCTCCCCAGTAGCTGGGACTACAGGCACATGCCACCATGCCCGGCTAATTTTATATATATTTTTTTCTTTTTTTTCTTTTTGTAGTTGTCCAGCTAATTTCTTTCTATTTTTTTAGTAGAGACGGAGGTCTCACTCTTGCTCAGGCTGGTCTCGAACTCCTGAGCTCAAACGATACTCCCGCCTCAGCCACCGCGTTCAGCCTGGAAATTAAATGTTTCTATAGAGTTGCTTCTTGAAAAGTAAACTACTGTGATAATACCGGCTCAGTTTCTCCTTTTAGCCGTCCCACATGGCCACAGTGGGGGAGACCTCAGCTTCCCCCTCAAGCCAGCAGGCCCTTTCATATGGTGCCTCATTTATCTCTGTAACCATCCCACTGAGGAGAGAAACAAAAGTTGAAATTCATGTTTTTCAAAAATAGGAAACGGCACAGAATTGAATGGTTTCCCAGTGCGACGACTCTGATGGAGCTGAACTCGAGGAAGAGCGGCGAGCTTTTCCTCGTCTGGGCACCTTCGGGGGTGGGGGGGGTGGGGAAGGGAAGAAAGGTCAGGCCTCGCTTGGAGACGCAGTGGTCTCTTAGGTCCCAGCCGCCTTGTCCGCGCCCGCCCTTCCTGCGCACACTCTGCACTGACGCCAGCAGCCAGACACATCGGTCGAGCTCTGAGGTTGGGGTTCGGTGGTGTTGCCGCCCCACAGTTGAAGTGAAGGCTCAGATGTAAAACCCACCACGTGTGCATTGCCGCGGACAGGCCTCCAGGAAGGTGATTTGGTATACCTGTCACAAGCCTTGACAATGTGCGCATCCCGTGGCCAGCGTCTCCACATCTGGACACACATCCTGGGGAAGCACCTGAGAGGTGGCTGGAGGGGGCGGGGCCCGCCTGCCTTGCATCTGCCCTGCGGGAATCGATGTCTGTGCTCAGCCACTTCCTGGCTGTGTGGCTGTGGCCCTGCGCAACCTCTCCCAGCCTGACCGACTGCAGCTGGAGAGGGGAGATGAACCAGGTGCACATGCTTGTGCGTGCGTGCGTGCGTGTGTGTGTGTGTGTGTGTCTGTCTGTCTGTCTGTTTGTCCTGGCTATGTAAGGCAGCGGTCCCCAACCTTCTCGGCACCAGGGACCGAAGACAATTTTCCACGGACAGTGGTGTGGGGAAGGGGACAGCGGAACTCTGCGGCCCGGTCCCTAACAGGCCTGGGATTGGTACCGGGGTTGGGGGCTGCAGGTGCAGGTTTTTGTAGGCTCTCCTCTTGGTGGGAGGAGCAGAATGTTTGGTAGTTCCTGGGAGCACTAAAAGAGAGGGCGTTGCTGGAGGTTGGTGGCAAGGGGCGGGCAGGGTTACAGAAAGTTCCAGATTCTCTCCCAGGGAGCCCTTGTCTGATTGCTCAAGGCCAACCTGCTAGAGAGGTCACAGCCCTGGTTGCTGTGGGGCGCTGCAGAGATCAGTCTGAGCGAAGCTCCGCGGTGATGTGGCGGAGCAGCCGCACGGGCAGTCTCCTGAGCTCCTTCCCCAGCGGGGGGCTGCGCAGGCGCTTAGGAACCTCCCTCGGGAACGCAGGCGCCGCTGCCTCCTCTCCCACGAGCAGCTGCTCCCATCGGCCTTCCTGGGTCTCGAACTGTCCAAAGCCATCGTTAGCTTGGGGCCTATGTGCCTGCTGTTCCCTGTGCCCAGAAGACCCTCGTCTTGTCAAGGCCAGTTCTCCCTCCTCCCTCTCAGCTCAGACACCTGCCTCCCTGCACCCCCAGTCCAAAGAAGCCACCTCCCAGCACTCTCAAGGACGTCTTGAGATCCGCTCTGTAGCAGTTAGCGCCAGGTGCTCCATGAGGTCTTACTCCTGGCTGTACTTCTAGCTCCTTGCACAGTAGCTGATGCACAGTAGGTGCTCAGTAAGTATTTGTGGAATGAATGGGTGTTTGTAAAATCTCATAAAGGCTCTGGAAGTTACCGGCTGACTTAGAACCCTCGCCTAACTTCATGGGCAGAGACTTCTGCCGTGGGGCCGAAGACGTGAATTGCCAAGTGCAGCTGCGGGGAGGTGTGTTCTGCTTCAAGTCTGTGCACAGGCATCGTTCGGGTCTGCACCGCGTAGTGACAGAGACTCCTCGTGATTGAAAACCCTGCTTCTCAGAGTCTGGGCACCTGCGGCGGGTCTCGGCGCCTCCTTGTAGGTAGAACAAAGCAAATGGATTGGGGTATGATCCACAGACAGATTTTTTGGCCCCCAGAGTGTTTTGAAATAAATTTAAATTAGTTGCCAGTATTGAAAATGGAAAGATTTCATATAATGGATTTCAGTATTCCTTAGAAAACTCTAGAAGATCTGATGCTATGGGCCCATGTTCCCTAATATAGCACCAGGCTGACTCTGAGTGGGGACAGTGTGATTGTCCCCGCTGGGCCACTTCCTCTTGGTTCTGCAGCTGGCTGGAGCAGCCACCTGAGGTTTGTGACCCTGAAATGTGAGAGTGGCCGTCACCTGGTCCTGCCTAGAAGCCCAGAATTACCTTTCCTTTCTGGAGGAAGAGGGTGGGCTGCCTCCCAGGCCCTGACCCCACGTGGTCCTTCACTGTGCCATCTTGGCTCCTTGAGTGAGCCTGAGAGAGATGAGATCCCTGAGCCGAGGGGTCCCCGGGGGGCAGGGGTGGCACAGGGTGCAGGGACACACGCTGCAGCCAGCAGTGCCCAGGACTAGCCCTCCTGCCCCCACTCTGCTTCCTCTTGCTTTGTGCCTCTCCTGAGATTTTTGTCACCTCCTTCCCCAGCCCACGGAGGAGGTACTGAGCACTCAGGCTCCTGGGAAAGCGTGACTCACACGCTCACAGCACTTCCCGGCTGGAAGGGCGCTGGGGAGCATCTGGCCAGCACCCCCCACCCCCAGAGCGCCTGGGGCTGGATCAGAAATAGCCGAGATCATCCAGCTTGATCTGGAACCCCCTCCGCTGTGGCAGATGTAGCAGACGGAGGCGGCTTCTGACCGCTGGGAGGGTTTCGAGATCCAGCATCCTGTTTCCTTTTCCCTGATTGTTACTGTTTGCCGACTGCATCCCCGCGATAACGAACAAAAGGAAAGGGGAGGTCACCTCACTGCCGGCACATTTCAATATTCTTCTCCAGTCCTTTTTCATATGTGTACACAGTTGTCATCGTGGTAACGGTAAATTTCTCTCACGGCAGTGTCCCTGTACCCAGAGCAGGGCACGGCACGCCGTGGGCTTCGGTGAGTGGTGCTGACCGTGGAACGTTTTGTTTACTGCGTTGTACAGGGAACATCGTCCTGATTACATCCTGCGCCAAGTACCATCATAGCACACTGTTAAAACTTAGTTGCAATTTTGCTATATTTAGGAGTTTTTCTCCCTCTAGCTTATCAGGATTATAAATACTGTTGCAGGGAGCGTTTTTCTCCACGTCTCCAGGTAACTGTTTTTGAGTGTTTCGAATTATTTTCTTAGGCTAAATCCCAGGCATTTGAATCCCTGAAACAGAGGAGAGAAAAATAAGAAATTGCTTTCAGAGTGTTACTTATCCCTGTTGGTATAGCAGCATTTGAGAATGGTCGTTTTACCATGACTTTGCCAGTATTTGGAGTATAATTTTTTTTTTATTTCAGCATATTACGGGGGTACAGATGTTTAGGTTATGTATGTTGCCCTTGCCTCCTCACTCCCCCCCTGGAGTATAATTTTTAAATTTTTGTTAGTTTAGTAGTAAAAGATGGTACCTCGTTGTTTTAATTTGCATTATATGTGTGGTTATTAGCACAGGTCGAAGAATATCTAAGCCTTTAATAGTTGTTTCTCCTTTTGTGTGCCTGACCTATTTGAGTAGTTTGCGTATCTGTTATAGATTTTTTAGAGTGGTGTGAATTATAATATGATTAACTCAATTTTCCTATCATATTTCCTGCAAACATTTTCCTAGTGTGTGGTTTTCCATTTTTAATACCAGGCATGTTAGTACAGGTGTGATTTTCTGTTCTTGGAGAGCCTGAGGATGTGGTCGCGGAGGGGCCTTGGACCCGCCTGGAGAGCAGGAGCGGCAGCCAGAGGACACCACCAGACAGAGGACACTGTGGCCACCCCTGGGTCTCCAGCTCCCTGCGCTGTCATGACTGTCCTCTGAGCCTGTCGGAGCCCCTGCAGCTGTCCTGGTCTAGAAAGTTCTTTTGAGCTGAGGTCTATGCGTCTCTTTTCTTTACTGAAGCCAGCTTTGTGAGGCTCCCTGGATGTGTGCCTTCACCACTCTGGTGACTTCGGCCAGCCGTTCCCTCTTCCTGATTCAGGGTATTTAAAAATAGCCCTGGCTGGCGAATTTGGAAGAATCTGCAATCGATTTGTGAACATTAAGCTCTTAAGAAGCAGTAAATGCTTTTCTGCTACTGAATTGCCCTGAGAAGATGCCTTCAGTTCAACGGTATTGACAGCCCCCTCTGGCAGGCACTGTCTGAGACATTTGCCGTCTGGCAGGGACAGGGCTGAGTTGGAAATGCGCTCTTCTCCTGAGGGGCTGACCCTCTGGAGGGCTTTTACGTCCCGGTTAGTGTCTGCCCCCTTTTGGTGAGGAAGGTCCCCAAGTGCCTCCTGCCGGAGCAGCCAGGAGACCTGGTTTAGAAGCAAAGACGCCGTGTGACCTGTGTTGCTGACCCCTGACCCTTCAAGTGTGTTCGTGATCCAGTCTGTTCATTTGTTCAGCAAACACATGGCAGATACTTGCTTAGTCAGGAGCCTGTGCTGGGAACCGGGATTGCCGCAGGGGTGGCCAGGGCATGGTCCCCCTGGGGTGTGTATGCATACTTTAGTGGGTAAACAGAGATACTCCTATGTTATCAGTAAAATAAGCAGAATTATAAATAAATGAGTCTAAGTAAGGTGCTGGGGGGGGGCCCACAGGGAATCAGTCATTAGTTGTGAACAGGGGTAGAGGGAAGCTTCTCAGAAGATGTGGCAGAGGCTGAGGGGTGAATAGAATTTTGGGGGTCATGGGAGAAGACGAAGAGGGACAAGGGACAAGGGAGAGGACTGCCCAGGCTGAGGAGTGAGGACACAGAAACAGGAAGGGGAATGTCATGCCCAGGGTGGCTGCAGCGCAGGGGGAGGGGCAGGCAGGTGGGGTGGGTCCCAGTGGCGAGTGTTGTGGTTAGAAGCCATGGGCACTCGGAGAGGATGCTGCACTGGGACACAGCAAAGCTGGGACAGGTTCAGGTCTTGAGCCGAGAAGTGGGTGATGAGGAGGGAGCCCAGGAAGGGAGGTGTCTGTTGCTCAGCAGGGCGGTTCTTCCGTAGCACCAATTCCAGCCACAGCGAGTGGGCAGGCAGATCAGCCCTGGTGATCCCCGTTCCCAGCCCTGGATGGCCTTTTAGGTTTTGGCAAGGGCCTCAGTCTGGTGGGCTGGAGTGAGGAGGAGACCAGCAGGTGCGGTGCCCTGAAGGTCTATTCGTGGGCCTCGGATAAATCCTGCTTGTTGTTGCTTGTTTGTTCATTTGTTTAACAAGTGTTTATTGAGGGCCTACCACACACTGGGTGTCTAAAAGGAAAGTGGACCATAAGGGAACGATGGCATAGAGGCATCCCAAATTCTGGAATTGCAGAGATTATTCTCTTTACAGGGAATGTGTGTCCTCATTGACTGATCCAAGTTGGGATTCTGGTGGCTGAATTTCCCACATGTGAGGAGTGGCGCTGTCATGGTGATCATGTCTGTGTCTGTTTCCATCCTAGATGCCTTAGGGCTGCGTGAGCTGTTCTGGAGGCTCATTGTTGGTGACAGCCCAGGAGCCAGTCTGCCGGGCTCCCCTCTGGCATCCTCCCACAGCCCACCCGACCATGGAGGCCCCGGAGGTCCCAGTGGGCTCGTTGATTGACTTTGGGCCTGAGCCACCTGCCTCCCCTCCCCTGGAGACACCGCCCCCCACGCTGCAGGATGGGGACGGCTCCCTGGGCGATGGCGCATCGGAGAGCGAGACCACTGAGTCGGCAGACAGCGAGAATGACATGGGCGAGTCACCCTCACACCCGTCCTGGGACCAGGACCGCCGCTCCTCCTCCAACGACTCCTTCTCCTCTAGCCAGAGCACCGAGTCGGCCCAGGACGAGGAGACCCTGGCGCTCAAGGAGTTCATGTGCGGCTACGTGGAAAAGATCTTCTCCGGAGGGTAAGGGGCCAGCGGGGGTGAGATGACCTGGCACGGCCGCAAGGTCCCAGAGGACCCAAGTCCTGTGCTAGCTCAGCTCTGCCTCTCACTAGGGCGCCACCCGGGGCCACTGCAGTGGCTCTCACTCTGCCCTGGACTGTGGGTAGAACTGGGGAATTTTTAAAGAACACCTGAGCCTGGGCCCCACTCCAGACCAATGACATCGGTTCTCTAGGACGCAGCACAGTGTGAAATACGGCAAAGTCCCAAGGGCAGCCGTGCTGAGAACCACCGGGAGGGAGCTCACCAAAGTGCCCAGCTCAGGATGGCCGGGCACCAGGTGTGGCTGCAGACAGAGCGGTTCCCTGTCCCTCCAGTCCCCTGTCCCTCACCCATGCAGTCCAGACAGCACTCAGGCACAGAGTGGGAGTGGCTTGTCTGTCTTTGCTCCACCTTTGTTTTCTTACTGCACTTTTCTCCTCTTGTGAGCACCTCCACTAGGCCTGGGGGGAGGAGGCAGCAGGATGAGACAGGACTGTCACTGTACTGTCTGCGGTGGCCTCTGTGGGCTGCACACACTTATTGCAAAACATGCAGAGAAAATCATTTATAAAGCACACATCCTGTAATCCCTGTAAGCTCCGCTCATTTCTGATGCATGTGGTTTCAGACTTTTGACTGTGCGTTCTCAAGCCAGGCCATGAAAGAGGCTGTCTCCGTGGTGGTTTCTTCCCACTCACTGCTCTGATCGCTCATCTCACCTCATCGTTGCTAACTCCAGGGGACACTTGTTTTGCTTCTGCGCCATCTGAGCGTTTACAGGCTCGCTGCTCACCAGTGCTTCTGTCAGGGTTGGAGCTGGCTAGGAGGTCGCGATTATCTGCGGAAGTTAAACGAGGGCGATGTGAGGGGATGAGGTTTCGGGCATGCACACTCCTGCGGCGCTCACAGGCAGCGGGTTCTCGGGCAGCTGCTTGCATGGGACCTTTCCTCGCAAGTCCTCGTGGCCTTTCTTCCGTGGCTGTCGTGGGGAGAAAGGAACATTGACAACAGGAAGCGACAGTGCAGGGCTGTGACGCAGGCTGAGGTGGGACTCTGTGGCCTGGCCGCACGCTTTCCCCTGTTGTCTGGCTGCCTGTTAATGTCTCGGCCAGAGGAGGCACACACTCCCCAGACTCGTGGGTTTTGGGTGCTGACTGTTGATCTTCCGTCGGTCACGGTGGCATGTTAAATGCCGCAGGTCTTGCTGCGCAGACTCTTGTCTGTGGGCCAGTCTCTCAGGAGCCTGTTAGAAATGCAGAGTGTTGGGCCCTGCCTGACCTCACTGAGTCAGAATCTGCATTTTGATAAGGTCTGTAGACGATTCATACACACGTTAAAGTCTGAGAAGTACTGGTGTTAAGGGAAAATTTTCCAGTTTCATTAAAGCAATATGAATTTTTGCCTGTTGACACATGTGCGAAGGGTCCATTGTTTTCTGTCGTGATTTAGGCTCCTGGTGTGGCCAGGGTTGATTTCTACCTTTTCCAGGTGTCCAGCGTCAGTTTTCTATGTGCTTAGAAACGGGAGGAGCTGTATGATAATCCAAATATTTAACTACCCAAGATGCATTTAGGTTTGATTTGAGTGCATTTTGGAAGAAGTTGATGTGGCTTCCTACTTATTTTGTTTGACCAGCACTGAAATTCGTCAGCATTCTCTGAGCACAGCCCAGGTAGAGAAGGGGAGAAAGCCCAGGAGTTCACTGGTTTGCCAGGAAGGCCGATCCGTGTCTGCAGCAGCCTGTCGGCATCTGGAGTGCGGCAGCTGAGTCGGACGTGTCTCCGGGAACGTGCCAGGAGTCGCTACAAATGGCTGGCACGTCCACATAGTTCAGCTGGTGTTGGTGTTTGGGATAAATGAGACCGAGATGTTTTCTACTGAACCTTAAATAAATGAAAATTGCATAAGCCACTTGATCTGGCTTCTAAACGAAGCCTTCTGCTTCATTTTTGAGTCTTTAAATTTGGAGAGTATTGGCGCTTTACAGAGAGATCAGAAGTGGTTTGAGATCAGGTGAGCATTTCATCCACCCTGGCTGTGGTGACCCATCCCTCATGCACAGAGCAGGGGATGGGTGAGAGGTGGGCACCTCGCAGAAGTGCAGAGGAACCCGGGACCAGCCCCAGTGATGGGCTGGAGGCGATCTCCTCCCTGGCATCAGACCTGTTGGTGTTTGTGGCTTCAGTGTACCCTGCTGAGAAAGGGCAAATTCAGGAAATCCTGAATTCAGTGGGGGTTCCAAGCCAACTTAAGCATCAGAAATGAGAGGGAAGTCGGATGAATTGGAGAGCCAAGGCCTCTTGGGACTCTCGCCGTGTTAAGGCTCAGGCCTCCCTGGGCAGGAGGCAGGGTGGCAAGAGGCAGGAACATGGGCTTTGGAAGCAGGAAGTCTGCATGGAACTCTGATCTGCCGTGTCCCATTCGCCAGGCCAGGCTCCTCGTCTTTGAAATAAAAATAACACCACATCCCCATGGGATTGCCTGGAGAGCGAGATGAGCTGTCAAGCGAGATGCGCTTGGCAGGGTGCAACACTTGCTGGTTCCTTTACTTTCTTCTTCGCCCTACTGTAACCTGTAACCTTTATTTATTTTTTATTTCAGAAGATTGAAAGGGCTTTTTTTTCCCCCTGCTCTTTTTTTAGGGAGGACTTGGACCAGGAGGAGAAAGCCAAGTTTGGCGAGTACTGCAGCAGCGAAAATGGAAAGGGCCGGGAGTGGTTCGCTCGATACGTGAGTGCCCAGGTAAGCGAGGTGATGGGGAGAAGGAAGAATCTGGAGGCATATAACACACTCCCGCCTCTATCCTGTAATTCCACTCTGCAGGGCAGAGTCAAGGCAAACAATCCAACAGAAGAAAGGGTAAAACCTGCCCCAAGATGCTCTGAAAAGGGCTGTTTAGCGTAGTGAGAAATGGAAAGTAGCTCATTTGGATGTCTCATTGCAAGGGAAAGAGTGAGAAACTGTGGTCTGTCAAATTCCAGGAAATTCTGGAAAAGTTCATTTTTTAAAGCCAAGCATGTGGGTTACATACATGCATATTTTTATTAAATAGTCCACAATACTCGGTTTTTGTAAAAAATAATATATTCAAGACGATGACAGTCATGTAAAGAAAAATATATAAACAAAGGTCAGAAAAGAATTAAATTTTATAAATATCTACTAGGTTCTTTTTTTTTTCCCTATGGAGTGGCTTAAATTCTTAATATTTTTTTAGCACGATTTATTTTTCATAGAAAAATTAGAAAGTGTAGATATGCAAAAGGAAAAACTAATCTCCATAAATTCACAATCTGAAAATAGTCGGTGTTATCATTTTTGGGGTTTTGCCCTTCACGCTTTTCTGTGTGTGGACAAGTGTATGAAGTTCCCGCTTTTTAAAATCTCCGAAGGACAACACTGAGCACTGCCTGTGTCCTGCCAGCGTGGTGAGCGGTGCCCAGCTCTGCCCTGGGTCCTGGCAGAAGGGGACATAGATGGGTTCCATAGTGCAGAGGAGGAAGTGGCCACCCTGGGTGGCCCATCCCAGCTGCACTTAGAGTGGCTGAGAGTGGACAGCCACAGCCTCACTGAGCACTGTGAGTGTCACCTTGCCCCTGACGATGTGTCTGGCCTCTTTCTGGACAGCGCTGCAACTCCAAGTGTGTCTCGGAAGCAACGTTCTACCGCCTGGTGCAGTCGTTTGCGGTGGTGCTGTTCGAGTAAGTCACGCTGTTGCTCGCAGCTTTTGTCCTAAGGAGCTGTTCTTCCCTCCCTCCCTGCCCACTGTGAGTAAGATCCACATGAGTCATCCATCGCGTTGCTGATATGCCCAGCGTCAGCTAAAAGGAGAAGCCGTGACCAGTGTCTCATGGTGCAGAGCTGGCAGTCCTCACCTGGCAGTAGAAAGTGGAGAATTGCAGCTGGGCGTGAGGAACATCCTCCCTGCTGTCCTCGGGGACAGGCCATGATTATGTGCTGTGGCCCCACCCTCCTGGGGGAGAGCAAGCTCCCTCCGTTGCCTGTTGTGCAGCATTCAAACCAGATAACCGCCCAGCCCTCCCACAAATGAACACTTAATGATATGATTGGAGGACTGGAGCCCGCCCTGGGAGTGCTAACTGGGCACTGCTGGGCCCTTTGTTACAGAAGGTGTCAGCTGGGGTGGTGGACGCGGCGTGGCTGCTAGCCTGAGATTTGGGGCCAGCCCCATCCCTGCCTCTGCTCACCTGTCAGGTTAGGGAGCCAGACCCCTGATGCACAGGTCCCCTTCCCAGGCTCGTGACTCTATCGGGGGTAGAGAGCTGGAGGGCATGTGGCTGGGGCCCTGGTCTGGACTGAGACCCGAGGCCCTGCTGCTGCAAGTGCTGGTCCTGCTCCTGTGAGTGAGTTGAGCTTCCCGGGCCTTGGCTTTCACCTGTGAAGTGGAAAAGGTGGGCTGATGGAGCACACACTCCTCCCTACACGGAATCAGACCGAGTCCTCCGCTATGTGCCTGGGGGTAACTCGCCTAACTGAACCCGGGGGATTGTGTGTGTTGCTTCTCCTATGGTAGCATCCTGGGAGCCAGGTACTAAGTTAGACCTACTTGTAAAGTAGTCTGGTGTTGCTTGATGAACTTGCAGTGAGAAAATCAGGAGGAAGGATTCTGTAGCCAGTTGGGCCTCCCTCTCATTCCAGGTGCCATCAGATGGATGACTTTGGGCCCGCCAAGAACCTCATGACCATGTGCTTCACCTACTACCACATCGGTAAGACACAGTCTCCGCCGACGGGATCTCACACTTGGGAACTTGAGATTTGCCAACCGACAGTGTGGCTTCGAAGGAAGCTTTCTTCATGGCTGAGGTCGAAGTGTGGCGCTTCCAGAGAACACAGGAAGCGGATGCTAGGGAGGGCGTGAGCAGGTGACACTTCTGCAGTGGGAGGGAGAATGTGGCCCACCCTGCGGGGAAGAGGTTGACTGTCCACAGCGTGAAGGAAGCCGCCAGGCTGTTAGGAAATGAGAAAATGCACACACTGGACACGATAGTTCACGGTGGAGACAGGAGTTGCTGGATGTGAGGATGTCAGTGTTATGTTTTAGCAAAATGTGACGTGGAGTTTTGGCTGTCTGGGGGAGGTGGGGGCAGCCTCGGACCGGGAGCTGCAGAGAGCTCCAGGGGCGGGTGAAGACTGCCTGCCAAGAGTTCGGGTTTTTCTTGGTGCTGTGGCTATGCCACCTCTTCCAGCTTGTTGTGCCGGAATGTTCTGGTACGTTGGAGCTTGAGGGCTCCCTGTGTGGATCTCCTTGGGCTACAGCAGCAGAGCCTCATTCCGGCCACTGTAAGTGAAGGTTGCTGGAAGCCTCTGCGTGGCCTGGAGCTGGGGCAGGGTGGCTCTGAGCACTGTCCTCCCTTGCCGTCTCTCTCAGGACCTGTGTGCTCACTCTTGGAGTGTGTCCCCTGCTCACTGCAATGTGCCTTCATCCCCTCCTCCTCCCAGTGGCCCATCCTCCCCACACCCCTCAGGCAGGCCCTTCATGCCAGGCCACTCATTGGCCACCTCTGGTCAGGTGGGAGCCCCTCATGCAACCTGTGGCTGCTCCTTCCCAAAGCACCTGAGATGCGTCTGTGCACAGACACTTCAACTAGTAGAGGACACTGGGCGCCTGAGCCTGTGGGTCCACCTGCTGCCCCGAGGAAGGAGCTCTGGTATTGCCGCGGCTCCTCCCTCCTCCCACCGTCACCCCGCAGCCCTCACTCTCCTGTTCCAGGCCCAATGCAGGGGCCGAGGAGCCTGTCTAGAATCTGCCCCATCCTCCTGCCGCTGGGAAAGCCTCTTCACCCACCCCGCCTGGCTGTGCCTCTGTTGCCACGGACTAGGCTCCGTGCTCAGGCCACGGATGCACGTTCCTCACCACCCTGCCAGGCTCTGCTTCCCGGGGCTGGATCCTGCTTGTTTCTTGGGTCCCTCCTGGCTCCCGGCCTACTGCTTTGGACACAGCAGGTGCTCAGTGATGCTCCTGCAGGGAGGGGGCTGCCCTCCCTCTTGTCCTGGGCGTCCACTGAGCCCGCTGCTCCCGTGGCCCTGTCTGTGGGGTGGAGGAGTGAGGGGGGCTGCGGGAAGCTGCTCCAGGACGTCAGGGGCCTGGGGGGCTTCTCTCTGGCCCTCGGTGGTTGGTCCTGTGCACACTGTTCTCACTCCGCACCTGTCCTTCTCCCTCCCTCCTTTCAAGGAAAACCGAACCTGCTCCCCTCGGAAGCCAAGGAGAAGCCCGCAGGGAGCGTGGATTCCTACCTGAGGTCGGCAAACAGCTGGTTAGCGGAGAAGAAGGACATAGCCGAGCGGCTGCTGAAGAACACCTCCGCCAGGACGGAAAACGTGAAGGGCTTCTTCGGCGGGCTGGAGAACAAGCTGAAGGGCCCCCTGATCAGGAAAAATGAGTAAGTGTCACCTCGTGGGGGTCTCTGGCCTGGCCTAGAGGCTGGCAGGAGCGTGCTGGCATGACAATGGGGAAATCTGTTCCCCGTCATGGACTCTGGGTGGGAGCTCCTGAGAAGTGCAGCTGCCAGCCCGCGTGGCCTTGGCCCCCAGAGGTTTTTGTGCCTCCTTCCTAACATGCGGGGTGAGTCCCGGGGGCACGTTTGTGGGACCGATGGGAGCCTGTGAAAGTGTCAGCTGGCAAGGGGGGTTACAGGCCCTCCCCCTTCCAGTGTTCGTGGAGCAGGGTCAGGACGCAGAAGACACTGTCCCCTGCAGGGCAGGTCTCTGGCAGAAACACCAGGAACCTCCTGGGGAGGGGCACGTTAGAAGCAGTTGTGTAGAAGCTGAGCTTTCTACACAGGAAGGGGGCGTGTCAGCAAGAGGGAGCCCTGGCCACCCGGGGGTCCCCACCATCACCGCTCGTGGCCTGGTCATAGCCAGGGGAGTTGGCTTTTTCCCTGCTCTGGTCTGTACAGTTTGGGATCCAGAGAAAATGACATTTCAGAAGACTCAACAGCACACTTCCTCAATTCTAAAACACTGGCAGCTGGCAAGTAGAGCATTGATTTCAGAAGAGTCTCCTCAGAGACAACCACAGTAAACGTGGACAGCGCCATGCTAGAGATGCGAGACGTTGTCTTTGATCTGAGGAAGCACGGCGTGGGTCACGTTTGTCCTCACCGCGGTCTCTCCCGCAGGGACGACGAGAACAAGCCCAGGGAGAAGCAGCAGAGGACAGGTGAGTCTGCACACCCCGCCCACCCCTGCGGCACTCCCCGGCCTGTCACCCAGGCCCCACGGGGGTTCAAGCCGGCTCCCCACAAACCAGCAACTAAACAAGCGTGTCTGTAATGCCTGGGGCTTTACCCCCTCCCTGCGGCACAAGAACGTTGCCTGAGATGATGCCCGAGTTGCTCTCCGGCTCCACTGGTCCATATTTTCTTACTGAATTTCCGTAGAAGAGCCACTTTTCTAAGGAGCTAAATTCCTTGACTCTGGGGACATTAAGTGAAGTGTCACCGGGAGATAATAGCCGTTCCGCGGACTACCCCCGGGAAGAAGTCCTTATGGGCAGGCGGGAGTGGCGACATTACTGGCTGTGGCCGGCAGAAAGGCTGCCATGGATCTTTGATCGTGTGTTCTGGTGACCTGTGGGGAGGAGCAGCGGCTGCCGGGGGGCTGTCGTGCGGGGTTCGCTGACGTTGGGGTGCCCAGTCGGAGCCGCCCTCTGCCCTCTCCCTCCTTCTGCAGTGACTGTGTACAGCCCGGAGGATGATAAGAAAGGGGAGAAGATCTACCTGTACACTCACCTGAAGCAGCAGCCCATCTGGTAAGGCCGGGCCCGCAGCGTCCCACACCCTCCTGCCGCAGGGCAGCCGCCGCCTCCCCAGGCTCTTCTAGCTGCCTTTGCCTCCATCAGAAATGACGGTAACTCGCCCCACGCCATGGCCAAAATAAAAAAGGTGAACGTTAACAAGGTTGGCAAGGATGTGGCGAAGGTAGAGATCTCCCGCGCTGCTGGTGGGAACGTACGGTGGGGCAGCCGTGGAAACAGCCGGGCAGCTCCTCACAGGGTTAAACACAGAGCCACCCTGTGACCCGGCGGTTCCACCTGGGTGGAAAACACATCCACACAAAACCTCGTGCACATGTGTCCATGGCAACATTGTTCATAACAGCCCTGAAGTGGAAACAACCTTCACTGCCGTTCAGTGCTGACAGATAAACACAGCGTGGTCTGTCCTTGCTGTGGAATGAAGCTCCGCCACCTGCTGCCACAGGGATGAGCCCTGAAGACAGGACGCGGAATGCAGAAGCCGGTCACAAAGACCACAGATCGTATGATCCCATGTATGCGAAGTGTCCAGAACAGGCAAATTCCTAGAAACAAAGTAGACAGTGACTGCGAGGGGTGGGGCGTCTTTGTAGGGTGATCGAAGTGTTCTGGAAATCGGTAGTAGTGGTAGTTGCACACTCTGAATACACTAAAAATCCCTGAATCGTACACTTGAGAGGGTGAATTTTACAGTATATCAGTGACATCCCAATTAAGGTATTACACATGTGTAACGAAATGAAGGTCATGGTTGAAGTGCAAGACCAGTGGTCAGGAGAAATCTTGCCCATCATCCAGCTCTATGGTTGATGGCCAGTGTCACCTTAATCCCCCCAAAGCCTCTCACCGCCATATTGCAGGGCACGTACTAGCACCTGCAGCCCAGGTGTCAGACACGCTCTAGCTACAGTCCCTGCTGTAACAAAGCGAGGGTCGTGTGAGCTGAGGACCGCGGCCAGGCAGTGCTGTGGGGACCCAGGGGGCAGAGGGCTGGGCTGAGCTGTCGGGAAGACCCAGGAGGCTAGACCTGAGCTGTCCCAGGGGCACGCGGAAGCAGAGAGAAGGGGAGGAGGTGACCAGCGTGTCCCACTTGTCCAGTGACTTGGCTCAGCCCCTTTGGTCCTTGACCTTATTGTTGTCATTTAGAACCAGGATTGGCCAACCTTTCTGTAAAGGGCCAGATAATAAATATTTCAGGCTTTGCGGGCCACGCAACCTCTGTTAGTCACACAGCCGTGCTGGGGTGAACGAGCGTGACTGTGTGCCGATAAAACTATTCACAGAAGCGGGCAGAGGGCCAGCTTCGGCCCACACCGCAGTCTGCCACCCCCAATCTTCTTAAAGAGGATTTTTCTTACTCCAGTGTCCCTGTGCACGTGTTAGTTCTCTCTGCACGTGGCGCGTCCCTGCTGGGCTCCCATCTGTGTTACTAGAGCTGGTTCTAGAAAAGCACATCTCCACAGGCCTCCGCTTCCTCTTGGGAGTCTCAGTGGAAAACCAGGAGCAGAAAGTTGTCCCCTTCCACGTCCTGTGTGGGAGCTGCAGCTCTAACCTGCTGGACCCAGGTTTGCTGTGCTCCCTCCCACCCGCACCTCTGCTCCCGTTAGCGCCCCGCGCTGGCACCGTCTCTGCTAAGAGAGGGATGTGGGCTCCAGGAGCCCCAGAAACGTCTTTAGATAAAGTCACATGCTCATTTTTTCTTCTCAGCTCTACCCCTCTGAGACTTTTCTGAAGCTCACACGGATGTGACAAACTGCTCCTCCATCCCCAGGGGCCTGGGCCCCGTGACTCCCCTTCCCCTGGAGAGAGCCTCACCCGGCTCTGTCTTGCAGGCACACACTGCGGTTCTGGAACGCGGCCTTTTTCGATGCCGTCCACTGCGAGAGGAGAAAGCGATCTCCCACTACCAGGTAGGAGCAAAGCATGGGCCCGTTTCCTCGGGAAAGAGGACCAGGGAGTGGCTTTATTGTCCGGGTTCTGAAGAGGAGAGCGCAGAGCAGCTGAGTCAACGTGTCTGCGCTTCCTTCAGCCTTCCTGGTCCTGCGCCCTGCAAGCTGCCTGAGGGGTTCGGGGCGCACAGCTTCGTGGGGGTGTGCTCCGCGTGCATGAGTGCTTCCTGTCCTGGGGCTCTGGCATGACTTGGCCCAACCCTCCTAAAGGTGCAAGCTGCCACTGAATGAGACCATCAGGACCCCCACCCTGTTACTTGCTGTATAAGATCAAAACCCTGGGGACACACCCCTGGAACAGGGTCCTGGGGTGTAGGGCTGGCCGCCACCCCCAGACTCTGCACTCGAGAGCTGACATCCGTGGAAAGGCAGAGGCTGCGCTTGGCTCACTCCTGGGTCTGCAGCGCGGACAGACTTCCCAGCGCACTGAGGGTACTTTGCCACTTCAGAAGCCCCTTCTGGGAAACTGTCTCGAAAGGCAAACGGCAGCAGCGAGGGGCTGGCACCAGTGCCATGGGGGTGGCACCCGGTTCTCTCTCTGGCCGTGGCCAGCAAAGGTGGTGCCCGCTGTGTGCAGCTACTGGGCAGGGAAGGCACAGCGGCCCCCCTCAGGGGACCCTGTAGTCACATGACTTTGAATTCTCTGAACTCTCAGAGGCCTGGTCTCATTTACAAAGTGAATCCCTCCCTCCCTAACGCTAGGGGCACCCCTGACCTTCCTCTGCCAGGAAAGCAAGCACATGATGCTGCTTGGGTAAGACTCCGTTGGGCCTCAGGTGGAATCCTTCCTTCCTTCCTTCCTTCCTTCCGGGTGGCCCCAGGGGCGGGGTCTGCCTCAGTCCCACAGCACCTGCTGGCACGGTGCCCAGGGAGGCTGGGGGCCCAGGGAGGGGAAAGACCAGACACTCTACCCAAGGGCTCAGGAGAGAATTTTATGCGCTGCCAGGAGACAAGAACAAAGGAAATGCTCAGATGCTTCTAGGCGAATGGGCTTTGCCTCTCGTGTAGTTGTCTAACTTCTAGGGAATAAGTTTATTTCGAATATCCTGTCTCTCTCTGTCCCTCTCTGCTCCTGCCCGTAATAACCCTCCTTCTCTGCTTGTTCTCTTTTTCCATCCACATATCTTGCATGACTTTGACATGTTCCTTTGTTTACCTGTTTCTGCTGCCGCTCCAGAGGGGATGCTGGAGAGGAGGAGGAGAAGAGGTGTGTGTGTCCACGTGACTTTGTTCCAGTTCACAGGGCCGCCGCAGGGCGGGCGTGGGTCGTGCTGCCCTGCAGGGGCAGAGCCTGGACCTCAGGGGCAGCGCCGGCGGCCAGCGGGGAGGGCGTCCCCGGGAGACGAGGCCCACTGGGTGGGTGGGAGCTCACCACGACCAGAGCACCCTGGAATAGAAAACAAATGTGACACCTTGAGACCCCTGAAGGGCACAGCCGAGCTCAGAGAGGAGAGAGTGGGAAGTCTGGCAAGCCGGTCCCGGTGCCGAGCGGGTCATGCTCTCCCCCGGCCATTCCGGCCCCTTCTAAGCAGCCCTCAGGACCTCGTCCTCAGCTTCACTTGTCTCACTCACGAGAAGTTTATCCAGCTCACCTCGGAAGCCACGGTTTGGGTGCACAGAGCCTGTCCTGTTTGCAGCGTCGCCTGCTCGAAGGTGTGCTGGGGCTGGCAGGTTTGGGCGTCACCGAGGAAGGGCAGCTGCTCCCACCTTCTCTGGCCACTCGGGATGTAGAAGCCATGAGGGTGTGAGGGGCCCCCCCTGAAGAAATGCCTAGAACAGAGCTGTTTCCTGCGAGCCCACAGTGGGGTCTGACTCTGACTTTCAACTTTGTGTTTGTTAGAATCCTTTGTGATTTGTTTTTAGTGTTAAAGACCCGCCCGTTCAAAGTAGAGTCCCTAATGCAGTGTGTTTTCGGTGGAGAGTTCCTGAAACGCACCTCCTTTAATCAGTGACGTGCTCATAGCGCTAATCTTGACTAGAAATCCGGTTTCTTACGCAGCCTTATGGCTTTGCAAGGAGCATGTAGGCATAACAGCTACCTCCTTTCCTAAACAAAGCCCCCAAGTCCCCGAGTTTCTCTGGGCGACAGTGAGTGGCTGTCCTTCCAGGAGCAAGGCTTCTCATCCCTGCAACGTTGTCACACAGAGACTGAGAGCATCTCGGCTCCCTCTGCGAGCTGGTTGGGGTGGCCTGTCCTGAGCTCAGCCAAGAGGACAGCCAGCCTCCCGGCCTCCTGGGCTCCTCCCTGGAGCATGTCCTGTCTGCCACGCACAGCTCCGCGCTGGCTCCACTTCCCTGACCTACCCCTGAGCCTTGCCCAGAGACGGCCAAGTGTTGCTTTGAGATTGGGGGGGAGGGTTGGTTCCAGGTCCCCAGGCAACCTTCTGCCTCCAATATGACTTGTCAACCTCTGTTGACAGCGAGATGCCATGAGCATCCTCTCTGTTCGAAGAGGCAGAAGTTTTCCTTTCAGAAGGTTTCCCTTTCTGCAAGCAGCTGGTCACATCCAGACTCCTGTGGCAATTTAGACACAGAGTTCAGTTCTCTGTGTGGCGTGAGACCTTGAGCAGTGCTGGAGGTTGAACTCAGTTTTAGGGGAGTGATTTGACTGGAGACGTCACCTGATCTGCTGATTGCTAATAACACTCTGTCCCTTTCTTCAGAGGTCAGGTTAAACGTCCCAGGTTTAGACCTAGCCACAACAAGAAGCATCAGCTCCTCATCCGGGTCAGGAGCAGGAGGGGCAGGACTGCTGTGCAGCACAACGCCAAGGGAGCTGTGCCCAACCTGCGCAACTGTACCCAGCAGGCCTGGTGGTGGTGCGGGATCTTACGTGTCTGGACAATCCTAAGCGTGACTACTGGGGGAAAGAGGATAGGAAGGAAAATGGAATGGGACTCAGCAAGTGCCTGGAAGTATATTCCGGGTACCTTCGTGGGCACCCTGCCATTGGCATGAGGAGACTGGTAGTGACTGTCACGCCCCTGGGTCATGCCCCATTATCCTGTGTCCCCTGCTGAGCTACAGCAGCACCAGTAACCTCCTGTGGGCCAGGAGGCTGGAGAGGAGTTGAGAGTTTATGTTCTTTTGTTTTGTTTCTCTTCCTTTGGCTTCTCCATGACCCCTACCTGTCACCCTCTCATACTCTCTCTTCTCTCCCTTTTCTTTGATCTTTCTCTCAGCCTTATTTTAGCCAGACTCATCCATTTAGAGTTTTCTTTTTAAGGGGAAATGGGTTAAAAGGAATTTCTCCTCCACATCCGTGTGGCCCCTGCAGACAGTGTGCTCCTAGATAGACACAGCATCCAGGGAGTGGCGCGGGGATGGGGTGGCCCAGGGCTGCACGGGAGGAGGCTGCTCCGCCTGCGGGCGGGGGAGGGAAGGAGCCGTTGCAGAGACAGGTGGGGACTCTCCTATTCCTCCCGGGCACGCTAAGAATTAATAGCGCCCCTCTAAAGCACAGGGCAGGTGAATGCTTGAAAAACACTGTCCCCACCCAGCCCTATGCAGAGAACATCCCGACAGGCGGCCACCTCGTGGTCTCACCCGTGGTGTGTGCAGACCACGCCACCTGCCTTCACGCTGGGCTCAGCGCCGAGCTCTGGATACCACTGCCATCTTTCCCGCGGTCTGTGTTGTCGCAGGGTCACAGTTCACAGAAGACGTTGGGGGGGTGGAGAGGGGCCACAAGAAAGCCGACATGGAGAGAAGCTTTGCAAAGTCCTCTGCAGACAGAGGGCCATGTGGCCGTCAGAGACCCCTGCATCTCCCCCAGGACGCCCCGCCGGCACCACGGGAGCTGCTCGTGGGAGACGCAGGTGTGAGCCCAAGCAACTTCCTCTGGGGTGCCGGACAGGCCCGGTCGCTCTCTGGAGGCTCCTCCCCGGGGAGACGGGCCCAGGAGCCCATTCTCCCGCCGGAGCAGGGACGTGGAGCCGGCCTCCCTGTTGCCTATAGGGTGCTGGGCAGCCACAGCAGACACAGTGTCCAGGACAGTAGAGAGCGATTTCGTTTCTGGGTCTCTGTCTCAGGAAGAGAAATGAACAAGCGTGCGTTTGGGGCCTCTTGGGCGCGGCGTCGGAATCCCAGTGGGCTTTGCGTAGCCGCCGGGCGCAGCTCTCCGTGGAGGGGGCCTCCTCCTGTGTCGGGGAGGCGGTGCTCAGGTGCCACCAGCACCTGCAGGTCGGGGCTGGGGGTGAGTGTCCGGACTGATGATGGTGCTGTCTGAGCCCCACTCCTGTCCCCTCCTGTGCTTGCAGGGAGAAGTGGTGCCACATGACCCAGGAGGAGCGTGACGACAGCCTGCGGTTCAACGAGAACATCACCTTTGGACAGCTGGGGTGAGAGCCGGGGCCACAGGGGGTGGGGAAGCCCCCCACATGCCGTTCCTCCTGATGTCATACACGGGACACAGTGTCAGCACAGCCCAGCCCTCTCAGACTGCTCAAAAGCATGGGAGTAATCACACTTGGCCTTGATTCAGGTTCCTAATTAACCCCCCACCTAACACGACCCTCGGTGGCAGCAGCGTCACAGTGAGAGTGTTGGTGGCTAACTAGGTAACTGCATTTTGATTTTTGCTGAAAGTTCTAGGCAGGCCCCTGTTGGGCATCCAGGAGGATAGGGTCCAGCTCCCCGGCCCCTGCCCGCAGAGGGGCAGGAGTGTGACAGTCCCGGGTGTTTTTCCTCCAGCACGTTCACGCACAACATGCTGGCCTTCGGGCTGAACAAGAAGCTGTGCAACGACTTCCTGAAGAAGCAGGCCGTGATCGGCAACCTGGACGAAGGTGAGGCTTGCAGAGCCCCCGTCTAATTAGAAATGTGACGCTAACCTGCTTGGTTGGTCCACCCTCCTATTTCCTAGTCAGTGTAGACACACCGGACGCCTCTCGGTGCCTTTGGAAATGTGTTTCCACCGGGGTGGGGAGGAGAGGGGAGCCTGTTGGCTCCGTGTCACAAATGGGACACAAGTACAGACAGGATTGGCGCCCAGACTCGGAACTTGCTCAGAGCCAAACTCCGGCCCCACGTTGCCCCTTCTGAGCAGCTGCCACACGGCCTCCCTCTATTTCTCGGACCACAGTGCCACGGCAGGTACAGGCGGGGGGCAAAGCGGGTGTGTGGAGGGAGTTTTGAGGTTTTTTTAGCCTCTCTGGCTTCTGTGACAGCAGGGAGTCTGCCGCCGACACGGGCGCCCGGCCTGCTGCCGGTTCCGGCCTTACCTGTACGGTCCCGTCTGCCGCCAGACACTTCTCCTCCTAGTCTAGGAAGCCCTGCACTCAGCATGTATCGGAATGACCAGTATTCTTTTAAAAATTCCATCCTGCACCAAATTCAAGGGGTCCGCAGGGGAGTGGCCTCAGGAGGCATGAGGGTGTCCATGGACCATCTCAAAATGCTGCCCCAGCCCCACCTCACTGGCAAAGGGCGAGGGGAATACTGTCGCCTCCCTGGTCCGACCACGCCAGGCCCTTCACAGGCTTACTGGGGGCCCCCTGGGACACCATTTCCGTGAGAAGATGTGTTCCCATCCCCAGGGCCCACTCCCCAGACGTGCCCACAGCCGCACACGCATGCTGGCCACGAGGCTCTGCGTTCGTGGCGCCGGTCTGCCCTGAGCATGCAGCATGCCTGTGGGAGGCCCTGCGGTTTGGGGGCTGCGTGCGCCGTCCTGCCGAGGTCCTGATTCATCACTGCCCAGTGAAAAGGGCAGGACACGCCTGTCCCAGCCGCCACCTTTCTTCCAAAAAGTGACGCTGTGTTCTCTTCCAGAGCAATATAAGCTGCTTAGTGAGCACATCGAGCAAATGGCTACTGAGTAGACCACGGAGGCCACACCTCTAGGAGGACTAGGCCGGCGACTGGCCGTCACCCACCTGATGACCCTGCATGACGCCAGCAGCACCCAGAGCCACTCCTCGCTGCCCTAGAACTAGCAGTTAGAAGAATCCGGCTGCCCGTCCTCCCCTCTGCCTGTGTCTGCTCCCCCCTTCCACGTGCCAAAGTGTCCCTTGGATCTCACGGCTCACACTGAGGTGACCCGCTGTCCCCCCAAGCGCCAGGCTTGTGACATGAGACCTAGAGGGAGGAGGCCCGGACTGGAGAGGGTGGGGGCACGGGGTGCAGGTGGGATGGGGATGGCTGTGAAGCAGGCAGGCTGCAGCCGGCACGGGCTAGGACAGGAGGACAGACGTGGGTCATGGGGGCGCCCGGGCCACGCCCCCACCCCAGGCACAGGAGGAGCTGCTGTGTCGGCCTCAGTGGGTCCCTGCTCTTCCCCAGCCTCCCTCCGTGGGATGGGAACTGGGGAGTCTCAGGACCCCTAGGAGGAGAGACAGGTCCCGTTCAGGGGGTGCTCTTTCCCAGCCGTAGAGAGACCCGGCCCCTGTCTAGGGACATGTGAGTGCCCTGTTGATGGCACAGGATCCGTGTGGCTTCCTTCGAGTCACACTAGCGCTGAGGCTTCTGCTCGGCCGATGACTTCCCTCTGAAGCTTCCTCAGCGCACCGGGAGCTGCTTTGTGCTGTCTGTCCTACTCTAGAAGCACAGAAGAGAAATCCAGTAGCTATAAGACAGCCACCCTTTCTTAAAGCAAACAGTGCTGCTATTTATTTCAGACAAGGTGGGAGAGTCTGTTTGGTGGGACAGCCAGCTGGGGAGCCGTGGCTCTGCTGTGATTGTCCTGGGCCAGGTAGCGGAGTGGGCCCTGGGCCCTCCACCCCTGTGGCCTTTGCTGCCGCAGCCCAAGCCTTTGTACTCCCTCCTCCACCCACACCCGGTGCCTGGAACCTCGGCTTTCCTGCGGCGGGTTGTCCCGGCACAGAAGCCCAGCGTGGGGATGAGGCCTGACCCACAGCCTGTGGCATGCTGGCTCCCACGGCCTGCTGCTGCCTGGCCACGCTGGGCTCCCCGCCTCTGGTCGTGACTTGAGACGGGAGCACGGGGCTGTCCCCCCCCCCCCGCCTTCCCTCCCCCCTTCTGCCTGCCCCGCCTTCCCGCCTTTGGTCAAATCATTACCGTCAAGTCCCTGAGGACAGCAGAAACACGCCTGATAGTCACTTACCCAGCGACCCCTCAAAAGGTTTCCCTCTGGAATGCCACCCTGGAGGAATGTTCCAGGGAAGAACACGGATTGGTTGAGCCATAGAACGTGTGTTTGGGGCATTATCTGAAGTGCGGCGTCATCTGAGCACACTCGGGCAACACGTTGCCAAACCAAAGGACTGGGGAACCGGCCCGGAGCTCTGGCGGCACAGGGAGCGTGTGTGAGATTTCAGCCCTGCTGACGGTGCCACGAGACAGCACGACTGTGTTGCTGGCTGGTTTGCCCCGTGCCGGGCAGATTGTGCAGGTTGAGGTGCCCTCCCCTGTTAGAGAAGTCACGTCGGATCAATGGGTGTGCGGACCCCTCCTCACTCCAGTGCCAACTTCAGATAATGCACCCCTCCCCAAAAACGCGGCCCTGGAAGCTTTGTGCCCTCCTCCCTGCGTCTGTGAAACTCGCTGACCTTCCGGGCGCCCCCAGTGGCCGTTGCGTCTTCAGCTTTCGTAGTCATTTATCATTAGTGTCAGTGAAATGCATTAGGACTTTGCTCTGAGGTGCCCACAAGACTTACCCCTGTATATATAGGACTTTTGGACAGATGTTTGGCTTGGTCTGAGTTCTTGGCAAGAACGTTCGATTCTGAGCCTCTCTCCAGGGGCGCTGGAGAGCTTGTGCGCAGCTTTTGGAAGGAAATGCAGCTTTGACTTCTGTTGGCTTTTTTTCCAAGCACTTTAACTTCAAAAATGATCTTGAGACATCCCCCCCTCACCCCCTGCAAGACAGACCTCTTGAAAGAGCAATTTAAAGTGGAAGAAGGGCTTGTTTCGTTTTGTTCCCTGCCTTGCTCTTCCTCCTCGGAGCTGGAGGAAGTCTGACCCCGGGAAGTGTCACCTTCTGTGCCGAGCCCCACACAGGACGCCACCAGAGAGGTGGCAGGCCCTCGGGGACAAGAGGGGAGCTGGAGGTGGCCCGGGAAGCTGCCCCACCGTCCCTCCTGCGGACAGCTGGCTTTGGCTAAGTGTCTCATTTTCAAGTCCTCTGACCAGTGTCACCTGCAGGAGGCATAGTGTCCCCGAAGAGCTCGCCTGCTGAGGTTTCCCCTTCCCTGGGACACCTCTTCCCCCCAGGGCCTGACCAGTGCAGACAGACCCCACCCACAACACTCAGAGGTCCCCTCATGGGGAGATGTCACCCCCAAGTGCACAGAGGGACGCTTTGGCACAGGAGAGCTCTGGTAGCCCTTCTGTAAACTCAGGAAGCCTCAGACAGATAGTACCCAGTCCGAGCAGGTAGAGTGCCAAAGCCAGGAGCGCTGGTGTTTCAGATCGCTGCTGTGTGACCTTGAGGGCCAAGTGGATCGTAGTGAACCAAAATACATCTAGTTCTCCCAAGTAAAGAATTCCCTGGTTTGAAAACAGGACACTGTTGAGATGCGGCTCTATATGGTTTTAGCCTTTGTTATAATTTTAGCAAGGTTGATCGATGTTTAAGAGGGGCCACATGAATATTCTGATAGCATCCATTGTGTGCGTGTGCGCGTGCGCATTTAACCAAAGGCCAGAGAACTGAGCCCCAAAGTGGAATAGACTCCGTGATATTCCAGTTGCCAAAAGAAGAAAAGTAGGCTAAGGAGCTCTGAAAGAGGGCCAGGAAGGCTCTGATTTCTGAGCTCTGTGCCCAGGTTAAAGCCCAGATGTTCAGTTGATGCAAGGAACACACGTGCGATTTAGAACCAGCACGGCGGTTCAGAGCAGAGGCCCACGTGGGAATCAGACACCGCCTACCTTTGTCTTCCTTTCTGGGAGTGGAAACCAAACGGGCGCCCATCACCCACGTCCCCAAGCCAGGCAGGCCATGGCGTTCGTTTCTGTGGATAGAGGCTGCAGCCTTGGGACAAGCTTCCCCGTGGGCTGTTCCACGTGGCTTACGTTGACACCCTGGGAGCGCGTGGCATTCCTGACCTGAGGAACAGAGTTCACACGTAAAGCAGTTTGTGAAGGTTTCGTTCTAACAGGTACCAGAAGCCAGGGCCGTAAATGACAAGCCTGACCTTGCCGGGTCACACTGACCAGTGGCTTTATTAGGGAGGGTCCAGTCGGCCCACGTGGTTAGATCAGCTTCGTTACCGGCTGCCCAGAACTTCAGCCGGGGGGAGCAGCCAAGGAGCCCGGTGCTTTGCCAAGAACAGCGGGGGCTTGAGAAAGAGGACTTTAAAAATGAGAGGGTCCCTTATTGCAGAAGGGAGAAGGGACGCTGGGTGTGGCAGTGGCCCAGCCCCATCCTCAGCGAGCGGGGAGGGGAGAGTCCCTCTGGGCCCCGATAGGCGGGGGTCCCAGGTGGCCTCCTCACCTTCCTCAGCACGCGTGAAGCTGTCGGGCGCTGCTCCATGCACGCCCGGCTCCTGCCGCGGGGAGCACTGAGTTTTGTGGGAGCGTCTCCCTTACAGCTCCGCCTTCTCGCCGCCTGCCCTGCACGTCGCTTACTTGTGTCGTGATTCTCAGAGAAAAGGCTCGCTCACTTCAAAGCTTTTAGCCTGAGTTCCACGGTAAAGAGACTCGTGCGGCTGGGGGTCCCCGACTGGCTCACGTCGGGCTGAGCTTCCGACAGCTCAGAGCTTCCTCAGGCTGCACGGCCACTCGCCCAGTGAAGCCCGTGCCGGGCCAGGAGGGAAGGTGTCGGTTTGTCAGGTGTCAACAGATGGGCCCTTTCGAGGTCGTCCACGTGCAGCGCTGAGCCACCCTCTGAGGCAGCCCTTTCCGGGGCCTCCACTCTGTGCCTTGGTGCCCCTTGCGTCTCTGGGCCTGGGTGTCACATACTCCCCAGAGGAGAGATGGACAGACAGGACTCGCAGGAATGGCACCTCCATGGGGGCCAGCCTGTGCCATTCCTGAGTGACCCTGAGCCCCACATCCTCAGGTTGAGCTCGCGCCAGCATTTCCCAGCCGGCCCGTCTGAGTCTGCGGAGTGGGGTGAGCAGAGAGCGTGGGACTGCGGCCCGTCCCTAGCAGGGCCCAGGGAGTCACGTGGCCCTGGGACTCAGGTGGGGCAGCGCTCCACGGTGGGGCGCTCTTGGTCACTGCAGAAAGGGGAGAACTCGCCGTGTCAGTGCGGAGGAGAGTGAGAATGGTCTGGGCTTGGGAGTCCCTTTCACACACTCCCTCCCACAGGACCTGGTGCACTTTGGGGACAGCCCAGAGCCCTGCTTCACCGCAGCCTCCAGGCCCTGACAAAGCAAAGTCAGAGCCAGCGCTGCGGCCTGGGGCCCGTGAGCTGCACGTGAGGGATGTCGCGCCGTAACTGGAGAGAGGACCTGCCGGAATCCCGCCTGCATGGAGCTGATTGGGGCGGTGCCTGCTCCCTCCTTGCTCCTGGACGATGACCTCTGAGCTACAGCCAGGGAATACGGTGCCGGGAGGGAGGCTTGCCCTCGGGAGGCCAAGCTCTAGGGTGGGACTGCAGGTGGCTTCCCCTGCAGGAGACACGTGGCAGGAGTGGGAGGAGCCAAGCCAGGGCGAGTGGACCAGGGCCTGGCGCTTAGAGTCTCTGGGCGGCACCTGGGGAAAGGTGGGTCACAGGTTCGAACGCTAGGAAGAGCTAGAAATTCAAACAATGTGCATATAGCCCCTCAAAACACGCACATGCGCCAGAGCCTGCGTTGTGCATTGTGGTTTCTTCTGGAACTTTCAGTGGTGTTTTACGTCGTGCATTCGCTGCCTTCTCTTTCACCTGTGCTTGTCTCGGCCCTAAACCTGCCATCGTCACACCCAGACGTGGCGTTTTTGGTAGCTCCCAAAGTAGAGTTCGGTGATGCTGATGTTTTATGTGTTACAGTTACACAATTTGCGTCCCACGAGGTGATGGTCTACAAACTGTATTTTAAGGTTGAGAAAGTTTCAAGGTTGAAGATGTCAAAGCAGTGCTAAAATCAAAGCTGTTTCCCGTGAAGAAAAAAATATGTATATATATTGCACCTTGGCTTGTCAGAGGTGGAAACTGAAATAAACTATCTTTTAAAAAAAGTCTGTTTAATTTTTGTTTTAACGTGTCTGTGAAGACTTTTTACAGAATTTGCGATCTTCTCGGTTACATCAGTGGCTGTTCAGAAGAAAACATTTTTTTCTAAGGGCAGATGGATGTTTTCCCACTGAGGCTGAGCGTTCGGGTCTTGTCGGGTGGGCGAGCCTGTGGGCCACGCTGGGAAGCAGGGGGTCCCTCTGTAGGTGAAGCCTGCCGAGTGGGCTGTTCAGCCACCGGGGGGTCTGTGTCAGTGCCGGCAGGGCGTCCCTGGGCTGGGTGTGCGCCCAGGCCACCAGCGTGCCCCGAGCCCTGCCCACTCAACGCCCGATCCTGCGTCTCTCAGAGCAGAGCCGCTGTACCTCTCGACTGAGGGGTTTCGGGGCGGTCAGTGGACCCCGGCTACAGCCCCTGCCTAACACAGCAGGACGCCTTCATCTGTCCTTTCCAGCTCGGTTCCGCAGACGTCTTTTGTGAAACGTGGGCTTTCCTCTTTCCGATTATAAGAAGGGGGAGCAGGAGGCACCTGAGAGGGAGGATGCTGGGACTTGGGGGTCCCCTCCCCAGCTGCCTGAGTGGCAGCGGGCTGATCTCGCTGTCCCCAGCTCTCCTGCTGCCCCCTCTTAGCCAAGCGTGGAGGGAGGGCCTAACTGGTGCGTGCTCTCGGCCTGGGGCGTCGCACCCAGACTTCTCTCCAGCAACAGGCAGGGGGCGGATTCAGAGGCAAACCTGAGGGAGGGAGAGGCGCCCTGAAGGGCAGCAGAGGCCCCAAGAGCTCAGGGCAAGACCAGCAAAGGCCCAGGTCTGGTCCCACCCCCCGCCGACTCACTGTACACCTTTACCGTCAGTCAAGACAAGGCCACACGAGCGTGGGAGGCCTCTAATGACAGGCACCTTATCAAAAGGGGCGATTGGGACACGGCCTCGCACGCACACAGGGAGAAGGCCGCCCGGAGTTGGAGGCAGAGACCACCAGAAGCCAGGAGAGAGCCCAGGAACAGGACCGACCCCAGAGCCCTCAGGAGGAACCAAACCTGCCGACACCTTGATCTAAGGCCTGCGGCCTCCAGAACGTGAGAGAATAAATCCCAGTTTTGCTGCTGGCCCGTCTGTGGGACTTTGTCGGCGCAGCCCCAGAAAACGGACCCGTGTGCTTTCTGCATCGGCGCAGGGTTAATCACTACTGGCGTCCCCAGCTCAGAGAGCAGGAAACGAGACAGGAGTCAAACTGAGAGTCACAGGCATTTATTGGTCACCGGCTATGCTCCGGCACTGTGCTGGGGCAGCTTGCAAGGGGGTGATATCGGCCTGTTGTACAGATGAGAAAACTGAGGCTCAGAGGAGGTGCCTGCCAGGACCCAGGGCCAGACCCAGTTCTTCCGACTGTCGTGGGGAGTCCTCCTCCTACGTCTGCAGCCCCTGTGCCCTGAGGTCCTCCACGGGGGCCGCCTCCACGGAGCTGTCCTCACTCACCTCCTCTTCCGTTCTCTGCCTCTGCGTGGCGCTCTCCGCACTCTGATGGTGATAATAATTAAAACCGCAGCAACGACATCAGTAATAATAACGGCAGGGCTTTAAATGCATCACTTAGATCTGTCACCTAATGCTGCCCAGCCCTGCGAGGCGGTGACTGTCAGCGGCCGCTCTGCCGCTGGGGACCCTGAGGCCCAGAGAGGCAAGAACGTGATGTGGACGGTCTGCCCAGGCTGCACTGCCTCGCCACTGTGACAACCGTCCTCTCGCACGCACGGCAGGCGGGCTGCCCCTCGACCCCACTCAGTGGGACTAACTCTGCCACAGCTGGCATGAGGCCGTCAGTTTATCTGCCCTACTGGGCCGGACAGGTGAAGGTCCCTGCAGTCACAGAAGCGTGTTTGACGGCGGGCCGTGCTGGGGCCGTGGGCAACACATAGCGCACGCGGCTTACCACTCCCCTGACCTCTGAGAAACCCTGAACTCTGACCCAGGGGACCCATGGCTTGGATACAGGCGTGCACCTGTCCGGAACTCTCATTCTTAAGTGAGAATGCCTCACAATGCCTCTAGGGGGCACTCGGGACACGTGGCGGCCACAGCGGGAGGCCGGTGTGGCTGGCAGGGCTTTGCTGGTTCCACTTGAAGGCAAAGTCCTGGTCAGACTCCAGGACAGCCCCCCACCCTCCCCGCCTCTGCCCCTCCCCAGCCTCTCGTTTCAAATCCAAGTTCTTTCTTGGCAGCGTCCTCCGATCTCTGCGTCACTGCCACCCAGCCTCCCCGGTCCCTTCACTTTGTCACAGGTTTAACGCCCCCACCCAAGCGCTCACCTGGCTGGCCGGAGGCCACGGGACAGGTGGAGAGGGGTTGCTATCAGCGAGCGGCCGAGCAGTGTGATGCCTGTAAACTCCCTGCATCTTGGCTGTAAAATCCTGCCGAAGAGACACCAGGGTGGGTTGGAACCAATTGGAAAACACAATAGGGGTGGGGTGGGGTGGGAAAGAAGGACCGTCATTGGGACAGCAGCGGAACCCCAGAGTCCTGTCTGGAGGCTTCCTGTTTGCTGTGCCACGTCCTCTGCAGCAGCCCCATAAGTTGGCATTATCATCCCATTTTACAGATGGGGAAACTATGGCCCAGAGAGGCTAGGCAACATGTCCATAGTCACACAGGAAAATCACCCCTATCGAGAATTTTGTAGAGGCGATGAATGCAAGAAAGCCCATCTGATCCTCGTTCAACCTCATGAGGTGATTTTAAAGCTTAGCTTCCAATTCTCTGATGCTTCTCCCATTGGGAGCTGGAGTTAAATTCCTGTCCCCTTCAATACGGCTGGCCTTGGAGATGCGCTTCAAATAGAATATGGCAAAGTCGCGGCGGAGTTACTCGTGAGGTTAGGTCACAAAAGGCAGTAACTATTGTGTCTCAGGATGGCGCTCTTGAAACCGGCTGCCCTGCTGTGAGAACACCTGCGCCACGTGGAAAGGGGTTCCGGCCTCAGGCTTCCCTAAGGCCCCAGAGAGGGCAGGCTCTGCGGGAGTGTGGCTCACACAGCCGCCCAGGCTCCAGAAGGACCCTGTGCTGGGCTTAACGCTCTGCCGCCACCATCCCGAAATCTTCGTCACTGTTGAGCAAAAGGCCCCCCACTTTCCTTCTGTGCTGGGCCCTGCGAGTTATGGGGCCTGTTCTGTACCCAGACATCATCATCTGCCGCGTATGAGCGAGGAAGCCTTCGCGGCGACCGAGCCCCGCTCCCGCTGACTGCGTCTGCGCGAGGGACCCCACCTGAGGCCTGCCCAGCCGAGCCCCATCAACCCTCAAGCCACAAAAGGTCATCGTGATAAGCGATTGTCGTTTTGACAACACCAGCTGTGGGGAAGGGTGGAACAGCTCGTTCTAGATTTTAATCAGGTCAGACGGGGACACTGAGCACTTCCTTCTGCCTCAGCCAGGAGATACTTGCTGGTGTTCATCCCTCTGTTTTAAACACCCAAGGATGAACGAACGTGTTGATATCCCAGGTGGCTTTCAGAAAAACCCTCCACCTCCTGGTTTGGCGCCCAGGGAAGATGTTCAAAGCAGTTCATCAGAGTGACTCTTCAGAGTCGGAAAAGTTGCAAAATGCGACCGACAAAATCTGCGTCTATCAGGACAGAGCCCAGATGGGTTCTCTCCCACTCCACCGAACAGAAAACGGGGTGTCCGCGGCCTACCTGCAGGTCTCGCTCCAGGTGATAGTTCTCCAGGGTCTGGAAGGCGCTGGAATACACCTCCACCGCTTTGGCATGGAACACCATCTCGATGGTCACAAAATCAGAGAAAATTTTCTGTGGGGAGAGAAGCCCAAACCACGTAAGAACAGGAGAGAGAGCGCTGGCGGCCGTGCGCGTAGACTAATGGGGGGGTGAGCTGTCCGCATGGGGACAGGTCCTAGGTGGGGCATTCCGACGGTACCTTTATTTTTGTTTGAACAGATAACGCATTGGCATGGTTCAGAAATCAGAACTGTGCCGAAGTGCTGGCTGGGGAGACCTGCTCAGCATCCTGTTCCCCTTCTTCCCGTCCCCTCCACCTCCTTGAGATGATAACTTCCAGAAGGTTCTTGAGTATTCCTCCATTGCTTCCTTAAATACGTTTTCTTCTTTTCTCCCTGTCTATGTTCCGAGCCTGGCTTTTTCCAGTTAACAGTCCCAGAGACCTTTGCGTAGGAAGCGCCTGCGTTGGTTTCTGTGCGGTTTTCATCTGCACAGCGTGTCTCCGTGTGGACCACAACGGATTCGACAGTCCCCGGCCCTGGGACACGTGGATTATTTTCAGCCTTTGCTGTAGCAAACAACGGAATCACGGAGATCTTTGTGCAAATGTCACCTCATTCCTGGCGGGGCATAGCTGTGTATGCGGAGGGGGGGGCGGTTCCAGGAGCGGAACTGCAGGGTCTAAGGCCAGAGCGTTGTGCCCGCGATCCCAGCGGCCTGTCTGCCCCGCACAGGGCTGCACTGGACGCGTGCGGGGGCTGGGTGCCCCTCGGCTCTGTCGCCTGGGCTCATCCAATCAGCCTTGACCTCACTCGCTCTGAGCACAGGTGTTTGCAGGTTGAGGGCTACGAGACCTTCAGCCTCCGCTGCCCACGGGCTTCAGGGGAGCAGGTCTTCCTGGGAGGAGGACGGGGCAGCTGGTGGACCCTGCTAAGCCTCCCTTATGTGTTCATTCATTCATTCACTCCACAAGTATTTACTGAGTACCCGCTAAGTGCCAGGCCCTGGACCTGGTGGCCAGGACCCAGCAGGGGACACAACAGGCAGGGAGTTTGCCCTGTGGTGCCAACATGCAGTATGGGAGGCAGGCGTTAAACAGTGATCATGTGATCTGTCCGTCTCCCCCCAAGGGTGTCGACTCCATGGGCTCAGGGGCCTTGCTTTGCTGGGCGTGATGTCCCTGGCATTGGGCACAGAGCCTAGCACATAGTAGGTGTGTATTCAACACTTGTAAATTAACCAGTGAGTTAAATATACAAGTAGCCAGTCCCCCAGTGGCAGCCCCCGAGGGAGCAGAGCACATTAACAAGGGCCTGGCCAGTTTGGGGTCCAGGTGGTTTTCCTCAAGGACAAACTGAGTCTGAGGGATGAGTAAGTGTTTGATGCAGAGCGAGGCATAGGCTGTGCAAAGGCCCTGAGGTAGGAAGGGGCATGGTGCACTGCAGCTTGGAGAATCACCTGCAAGAGAGGCTGGAGGGCTGAGCCCGGCTTCAGGAGCCTCGGGAAGGATCTTGGCCTTCATCCCCAGAACAAGGGGAGTGACAGATTGGACCTGCCTTTTGGGAGACTCCTTGAGCTGCTATTTGGAAAATAGAGAGCGGTGGAGAGTGGGGAGAGGGATCTCTGTGATCAGCTTGTCCCAAAAGACCCCAACTCCCTGAGACCCTCTTGCAAGAGCTGGGGCTCTGGGCGCAGGATTCTGTTGCACGGGGTTGGGGGGCATCTGGGGTCTGGGGGGAAGGAGGACGGCGCCCACCCCGCTGTGCCCCGGCGAGGCTTGTTCCCAGGAGGGCATCTGGGGCTTCGGGGCGGAAGGCGGCAGTGAGCCCAGCCGGGGTGGCTGTGCGGGAAGGAAGGGAGGAGGGCGGTGTGTGTGCTGTGGGCAAACTCCTGGCTGGGAGCTGCGCCCAGGGCGGCCGAACGGTTCCTGGCTTCCGGGCAGGCCAGCTGTGCCGGGACAGCTGCCCCGAGCAGCCGGCCTCCTGCCCCCTGCAGCCAGGATTAACTGTCCCAGGAGCCTGTGTGGGCACAAGTTCACACACGTGTGCTCACACACTGGAGAATGCTCACACGTGCGTCCAGG
>CAUYSK010039251.1:0-48603 GCA_963575035.1 Avahi laniger | reverse complement strand
GTGGTTTTAATTTGCATTCCTCTGATGATTAATTGAGCATTTTTTGTGTGTACATGTTGGTCTTTTGTAGTCCTCTTTTGAGAAATGTCTATTTAGATTCTTTGACCATGTTTTTAATCAGGGTACTTGTTTTCTTGCTATCGAGTTGAGTTCCTTATATATTTTGGATATTAACCCCTTATCAGATGTATGGTCTGAAAATATTTTCTTCCAGTCCACAGATTGTACTTTTACTTTGCTGACTGTTTTTTGGGCTATGTGGAGCCTTTTAGTTGAATGTATTATCATTTGTCTATTTTTGCTTTTGTTGCCTGTGCTTTTGGGGTCATATCCAAAAATAATCATTGCTCACACCAATACATGGAGCTTTGCCCCTATGTTTTATTCTAGTAGTTTGCAGTTTTAGGTCTTATGTTTTAAGTCTTTAATCCATTTTGAGTTGTATATGGTGTGAGATAAGGGTCTAATTTAATTCTTTTGCATGTGGAAATCAAGTTGTCCCAACAACATATATTGAAAAGATTGTCTTTCTGTCATGTGGTCTTGATGTCTTTGTCAAAAATCAATTGACTATAAATGTGTGGATTTATTTCTGAGATTTCTATTCTTTTCCATTGGCCTGTGTGTTTGTTTTTATGCCAGGACTATGCTGTTTTGATTATTATAGCTTGGAATTATATTTCAAAGATAGATAGTGTGATACCTTTAGCTTTGTTTTTTTTTCTCAAGTTTGCTTTGGCTATTTGGTTCTTTTGTGTTTCCATATAAATTTTGGAATTGTTTTTTCATGTCTGAAAAAAATGTCATTGGAATTTTGAAAAGGATTGCATTAAATCTGTACATTGCTTTGGGTTGTATGGACAATTTAACGGTATTAATTCTCCTGATCCATGAACATGGAATATCTATCCATTGATTTTTGTCTTTTTCAATTTCTTTTATCACTGCTTACAGTTTTCAGCATACAGATCTTTCACTTCCTTGGTTATATTTATTCCTAAGTATTTTATTTTATTTTTGTGCTATTATAAATGAGATTATTTTCTTGATTTTATTTTTGGATAGTTTGTTGTTAGAGCATAGAAATGTGTTGGTTTTTATATGTTAATTTTGTAGCCTGCAACTTTACTGCATTTGCTAACTAATTCCAATAGTTTTTTGTGTGTGGAGTCTTTAGGGTTTTCCACACATAAGAGCATCTAAAAACAGACACAATTTAATGTCTTTCTTTCCCATTTTGATGTTTTTTGTTTGTTTCTCTTTCATAATTGCTCTAGCTAGAACTTCCAGATTTATATTGAATAGAAGTGATGAGAATGATCACCTTTTTCCTGGTCTTAGAGGAAAAGCTTTCAATTTTTTACCATTGAGTGTAATGTTATCTGTGGGCTTGTCATATATGGTCTTTATTGTGTTGAAGCCCATTTCTTCTCTACCAGATTTGTTTAGAGTCTTTATCATGAAATGATGTTGAATTTTGTTAGATGCCTTTTTTTTTTTTGCATCTACTGAAATGATCATATGTTTTATATGTTTCATTCTGTTAATGTGGTATATCACATTTATAGATGTGCATATGTTTGTTGAACCATACTTGTGTTATTCCTGGGATAAATTCCATTTGCTCATGGTGAATGATCCTTTCAATGTGCTGTTGAATTCAGTTTGCTAATATTTTGTTGAGGATTTTTGAAATGCATGTTTGTCAGAAATATTGTCCAGTGATTTTCATTCCTTGTGATGTCCTTGTCTGCCTTGATATTAGGATAATGCTGGCTTTGTAAAATGAGTTTGGAAGTAATCCCTCTTCTTAAAATTTTTGGAAGAGTTTGAAAAGGATTGGTATTCATTCTTCTTTAAATGTTTGGTAGAATTCAGTAGTGAAGCCATCAGGTCATAGGTTTTTCTTTGATGGTAGACTTTTTATTAATGATTCAATCACCTTACTCATTACTGGTCTGTTAAGATTTTCTGTTTCTTCATGATTCAGTCTTGGTAGTTTATATGTGTCTAGGACTTTATCAATTTTTGACATCACCTTTTCTTTGTTTTGCTCCCACTTCTCCAATACTCCTTCTCAGTTACCTTTGCTACCCATTCTCCCCTGTCTACTATTTCTAGGTAGGACTTCCCCAGTTTATGTCATTAGCCTCTTTTCTTCTCAACCCACACTATCTTAATAGTCAATCCAAACTCTCTCATGATTCAAAACAGCATTTTTATGTTTATAAGTTCAAAATTCACATCTTCAGCATTAGCTTTTCTCCTGAAGTGCAGACACACAAACATCCAATTTCCCATTTGAGATTTACACTTGCTTCTTCCCAAGATATTTATGTCTAAAATTAAAGTCATGAGCTTCCCTCGCACACTTCTTCCTCTTCTATTTGGTCTATCTAAGTCAATGTTCCACTGTGCACTCAGTCATCCAAGCCAGAACTCTGGAAATTATCTTATATGTATCTGTCTCTCTCAACTTTCACATCCAATCAATTACCAAGTCTGGATTTATTCTACCTTCTAGCATCTCCTGAATTTCCCCATTTTTCTTCATTTCTACTATCATTAGCCAAATATAAAATACTTTAATCTCATGCCTGTTCTTCCACAGGAATCTCCTAAATTGTCTTTTCATATCCCCTATTGCACCATTTGTAATCTGGTCTGCACACACGCTGCCAGAATAATTGTTAAAAATTGTAATACAAACACAGATATGTTGCACCCCTGTTAAAAGCCTTTGCTTCTCTTGTCAATCTTAGCATCTCTAACAGGTCCTAAATGGTCTGTAAGATTTTCCCCTAACTACTTTTCAGCCTCTTCATCCCCCAATTCCTCACACTTCCTATTTGTCTCTATACACTAGCATCCTTTCAGCTCTTTCAGCTTTTTGTTGCCTGAAACTCTTGTAGGTCAGGCCAGTTACCCAGTCAAGGCTAGCTTAGGTACCTTCATTCACCTGTAGAGTGTCCTTTCTTCTCCACCTATGAACTCATTGCCATTTTAATTAATTATGTTATCATTTGCCTTCTCTGCTGGACTGAAAGCTCCATGAGGACCCAAAGCATATTGGTTCAGTCTCCACTGTATCTCCAGTGCTTAGTGTAGTACTCAGCACTGAAAATGAAATGAATGTTTAATTGCTGAATTGTTAAATAAACAAAGAACTAAAATGATGAGAATTTGGATTTCTTCACCAAGTTGCTATTTGAGACCGTGAGAGATGTGCCCATTTAAATGAAAATTCCATTTGTCTCTGCAATGGACATGGTGAATTGTATTTATACTAAGTATCATGAGAATTTGAAAATATCATCTCTAGTGAAAAGAACACATATAAGGATGGGAAGCTTCTTTCTGTGGGGCTAGAATAAGCCTTTGCCACAAAGTACAAGCTCTTTATCTCAAAACATCCTTTCATTAGGCTTCACTGAAATAATTTGTCACTGTGTGGGCAAAAAGTAAATAAATAAATAAAACATTAAAAAAAAGATGAGATTTGGAGAAGAAGATGTAAAAAAGCTTTCTTTATCATTCCAAAAGCATTTCCCATACCCTTTCCTACCTTCTTCCTATCACTATATCTTAGTCGATTTAGTGGTGCTATAAAGGAATATCCAAGACTGGGTAATTTATAAAGACAAGAGGTTTATTTGGCTCAGGGTTCTGCAGGCTGTACATGAAGCATGGAGCCAGCATCTGCTTCTGGTGAGGGCCTCAGGCTGCTTCCACTCATGGCAGAAGGTGAAGGGGAGCCAGTGAGTGCAGAGATCACAGGTGAGAGGGGAAACAAGAGAGGAGACGGGAGGTGCCAGCGTTTCTTTAACAACCTGCTCTCACAGGAAACCATAGAGCACTCACTCCACTCCCCCTCCCTACCAGGGAGGGTATTAATCTATTCATGAAGGATCCACGCCCAAGACCCAAACACCTCCTATTAGACTTTACCTCCAGCATTGGGGATCAAATTTCAACATGAGATTTTGAGGAGCCAAACATCCAAACTATAGCACATCATGTGTTAGTGTGTGAGTTCAGTCTCATTGCAGCCTATGGACCCAAAGTTTCATGGGGGTGGCACATGTGCTCTCATATCTAACACTCAGAGAAAGGATCAGGGAAATTAACATTTATTGATTTTTATATGCCAAGCATATGATGGCTGTTTTTCCACACACATAATCTCATTGCAATCTTCACAAACAACTCATAAAATGAGAATTATTATGCCTTTTTTTTTTTTTTTTTTTAGGTATTGCTGAAACTTCCCTCTGTGTCAGGAGGGAAAATCAAATTTCAGTTTCTTATTGGGTTGGAGATGAACATGGGTGTGATGAGTGAAGAGAAGAACTGGCCCATGACTGTGTGGTTTGGGTTGAAGAAGAAACAAAAAAAGTGGCCTGGGAATAAGGAAGGAATCAGAAGATAGTCTAAGGAGAGGGGAAGAAAAATTTGAATTTGAAGAGAATATAACTTGTATCAATATTGCAACATCAAATTTGGAGGGTAAATAGGAAACAGAGCCTTGAACATTTCCATTAAGCATTAAGAAATAGATAGAACCTCTTGCTTTTTGCCCAAGATTGGCAAAGAGCTCTTAAGGGTATCAAACCTGTTCAGGCAGTAGTTAAATAATCTTCTCAAGGCCATGCCACTAGTGATGGATGAAACTAGAATTTGAACTCAGGTTTGCTGCATTTCACATTGCAGCTTTATGTTCTCATTCACGTTCTCAAAGTGGAACTGTATGAGTATCTTCTTGGTGCTCATTTGAAAATGGCAGAATATTAAATCCTGAATGTTTTGTTTATTGTGCCTACATAATTAACTTATGTTTTACAAACATTATTCTAGATTCAGTGAGAGGACAAAGGGTAATCACAAGGACACCAGTTTGAAGACTATTGAGATACTGTTAGCAAGGGATGGTAATGTTAGTAGTGGCAGAGGTGAGAGGGGCCTCATTCCCAATGGACTTTGAAGGCAGAGCCAATGGATTTGAGGTTGTCTGTGAAAGAAAGAAAAGAGTCATCCAACTCCAAGGATCTTAGCTTGGGAAACTAGAAGGATGGAATTACCATTTATTGTGATGCCTTCCTCTGGGAAGTTTTCCCTGAGTTCAGACACCACCAACATCATAGGGTTTCTCATTTTGAATTGTGATTTTTAATTTCTTTGTCTATTATAGCACTAGGCTTTATGTATGTGAGGTCAAGCCTTGGTCTTGTTTATCGTTATACTTCTAGTAGCTCTTATCCTGAAAAAGTATATGCTCAATTAGACAACATAAATAGTAGCATTGGATTAAAATCCATAGAATAAAATAAATATCTGAATCCATACTTACATAAATAATTGAAGAAATAAATGATTGAGTGATAAGGGACAGCTCTTCCTCAGAGTATAATATCAATTAATAAATGTCTAAAGAATGAGGGGAATAGAAAAATTATTATTAGGCAAAAAAGACAGTAATAGTTTTGCAGGCAAGAACTATTGATAACACTAAATTTAGTGGGAAAAATACATGATGAAAAAGATAGAAACTTGCTTTCTCTTTTTTGCAGCTATTCTCTAAGTCTAAAATTATTTCAATATAAAAAGTTAAAAAATTTATGTGCTTAATAAATATCTTTTTGCCTGACATCTTTAAATACCTAGAATCTCTTTCAGACTGTTTACATCAGAATTTTTTCCTTTCGTAGTCTAGAGTTCCCACTGAACTACACTCATCTTTTTTTTTCTTACCTGGCTGCTTCCAATCTTGATGTATAGCTATTCAGTTTTCAATTGCCCCCTAATTTATGCTCTATAGATTGGCCCTTCTGATTTATTTACAATCAATTTCCTGCTACATGGAGATACAAAGCCTAATGCTATTTTCATTCATGACGCCCAAGTGCCTATGGGCTAAATCACCAAAGCCTTAGATGTTTATTTATCTTTAGTTTTTCATGAGAGATTTTTAAAATAATAAAGCAAAAAAAATTTAATCTCTACAGTAAAGTTCCTAAGAACAAAACAAGCCTAGGCTGGTATCCTGACCTTTTATATGGCAGCTTTCACCAAGAACACAGAGCATTTTGTGGTGATGTATCGTGGTAATTAGGCTTGGCACTTTGGGCAAGCCCTGTGAGGCTTATTTTTATGAAGGGATAAAATATTGAGTCCTGGACGTGGGTACTTCATCCAACACTTACAACCAACTGGCAGCAGGATAGGTGGTGGAGTCTGTCTTCTGACCTCCATTTTCCTGCCCTCATTAAGAGTTCAAACCACTCTTCCTTTTTTTAGATTTCTTATCTGTAGGTTGATAGCCCAGAGCTGAAGGATTCTGAGAAGTCAGCAGAGAGAAGTCTTTGCCCCCTCTTGCCCTCCAGACACGTTGAATGAGGTGTGGAAGTAGGTTATGGAGTTGCTGGTCACTTGTTGTACTCAGAAAGTGGACTACAATTCATGTTTGCAGCCGGTTTGTTCTTGTTCTCAAGAAGACAGGCTATTTTTCTTTTCTCTTCTTTGGTGAAGTGCGCTGTATTACAGGCACTACTTCAAAGGGAATAGTTGGATCAGGCTTACCCTGAAAAATTTCTAGTAACCTGTCATAAATTTAAAATTTTTCAGTACAGTCAATATTTTTCAAATGCTAAAGATAGGAAATGTGGCAATTTTAAAAAATTCAGCAAATGTATTCCCTAAGCATAATTCTTGCCTTCTCCCTACTTCCAGTCCTGGCTTATTCTAAGGAATCTTTCTTATCTTAAAAATGCTGACCGTAAGAGTGAGCCAATAGGAGCTAGCTCCAGATTGACAAGATGGATATCCAAAGTGGGGACCCTAGGATACACATCTAAATAGACCACTATTATTTATTTCATACCACTTGGGCATACTGGACCTTTCTAAGAGCATTAGTGTACCAAGAATTCTGTTCCTGTTTTGTTTTGTTCTTCCTACAGCTATTGCAACCTAATAATTCCAAAGAAAATTCCTTCTTATTTTCAGATAGAAAGTTATTAATAACATTTATCTCCACCAAAGTAAAGTGTATAGGAATGGAGAAAATCTATCAGATGGTCACTGCAGAGATGTAGTTTCTTAGATTTAGGCAAACCAAACCAAGGTTGCATAAGAATCACCTACACCTAGGAATCTTGCTAAAAATACAGATTCCTTGGCTCCAATATCTAATATTTTAATTCAGTGATTCAAATGCATACTCAGGCTAGAAAATCATTACCTTTAAGAATATGAAGACTGAATTACACTAATAGTTCATGAACTTGGAAAATATATTTTGTTTATTCATCCTGTCATCAATCTCCACCCACCTGTTCATTCAAAATATATTTATTAAATCTTTCTATATAAACTCCTGCTACATGTTAGGAATGGAACTATATGCTGGGTGTTACATGATTATATATTTCAGTGATATATAATGATAGCCTGAAGAGATATTCAATTAGAGGAGAAGATGTACAAGAAAATAGGCAATTATATGTGGTCTATTAAGAGTAATTTTAGGGACACGCACACGGTGAAATGAAACACATAACAATAGCACTGAATCCAGCCTTAGAAGTTGGAGATTTCTCAGAGGAGGTAAAGTCTCATCCAAATTCTAAAGGAGCTGATAAATTGGAATTAGCTAGGTGAAGAAAAATTGATAAAGAGAAGTGAGGTGATGAGAAAGTGCATGGTAAGGACCCAGAAGTGAAAAGAACATGATGCAGAGAACTCTAGTAGCTCGGGATTTATAGCGAGAGTACAAGAAGGCAATGGAGGAAGTGGCAAAGGGTGAGGTCGGAGAGTTAGGAGGGTCAAGAAAGGTTCTATAATAGAATTATCACATGTCCCTATTTGCCTATGATAGTCCTGGTTATTACCTGTTGTCCAGCTTAATTTTAATAGTCTTCTACTTTCACTCTCACAATATGATATATTTTATGATTGGATGATGCACTGTATGGTTGGTCACTTATAGCTAATGCCAAGGAGTCTGGCTTTTTGGCCAGAGGAAGATGTATTGTCTTTGAAGGGGTTCAGCAGAAGAGTGAATTGATCTGGTTTCTGGTTTGACAATATCATTCTGGCTGCAGTATGGAGAATAGATTGTAGAAGGAAAAGAGTAGAGTCAGGGATATTGTTTGGTGGGCAGCTGCAGACATCCTGGCAAGAGCTAATAGTGAGTTGAACAAGAGATGACAGTGAGGTCAACAGAAAAGAATGGACTCTGAGGATTCTAAGGATCAGGCTGGATTTACCACTTAACATGTGATCTTGGACAACTTACTTAAATGTTTCTCTCTTTGCCTATAAAATAGAGGTTATAAAAATTCTTCATCAAATTCTTCTAAAAACTAAAAGAACAAATTGATGAGAGCACCCAGCACTCACCCTATGAAGCCTTCAGTGATTGTCTTCCCTTTCTCTACCAAGCCCCTCAAGACCCATGGTGCTCTCCATGTCACCCTTCCCAATTCTATCTCCCATGGTCAGTTCTCTATTCTCCCAAATTACATGGCCCTAATTCTATTCCCAACTTCTTAGTCCTGCTATAATCACTTAATGCCCAGATCCCAGGTGGATGTCACCCATAATAGCCTAATGTGCTGGAAGATGTGCTTGAGATTTATAGTTGTTTCAAGGATGCATTGACAGAGCACAGGAACAAAAGGACAATAGCAAAATCCCTACCAGGCTTTAACCTCTAAGCATGTACCTTGAAGACTACACACATAAGCAGTGTGGCCTATGGACATCGTAGCCAGGATTTCCTACAACACTTTGGTCAGGGGTCCTAGTTTTGTTGGTTCAGAAAATATGGTATCTTTAGAAAAAGATGACTATATATTTGAATCAGCTTCACTCTCCACTATAATCACCTTGGGGTTTTTTTTTTTTTTTGATCACTTTCCTTTATCAACCTCTTCTTTTTCTCCTCCTTCATTTCTTTTCCATGTTTTTTCCTTTTTGTCACTTGTCCTTCATCTGCTATATACACAATTGCCTCTAATTATACCCTTAGGGATCTTGACTTCCTTAGTTTGGTTTTAAGATCCTTTGAAACCCAGCTCTTTTCCACCAAGGTAGAACCTTTGTCGAAGTCAATCCCTTTTCTGAAGCATGGCATCCTTCCCCCCTTGTCTCTGTGTTCGTTTATGCTAAGACTTAACCCATCAAACCTTTGTGTCCAAGTTGATTCTGCTGAGCTGAATTTCCATCTTCTCCGAGGAGTGCTTTCATCTTATACTCTAGCTTGAATTTGGCACCCTCCTTCCCAATCTACCTTTCATTAATAACATCAGTGATCTGAGTTTCCTTCTACAGTATGTAATTATGCTTTGTGTTGTTATAAGACTTTTGATAGCTTCTGGTCAGGAGATTTTTGTCTTATATACTCCTATTGTACCCACCAAACCTGGCATAAACTTTAAATGCAATGTTATTGATTTATATACTTTTAAGTACATGAAAAAAAAAGGTACAGAAAAGTCCCTTATTACACAGTTCTCTTAGGCTTTTCTTTTCAGTTGGCTTCTGGATACCATTATTGGTCTGATCTCTAAGTAGCTCACTTGCGGTTTTGGCATCAGAATTCCTAGGTTGAGACTTTGGGAGAGGTTAGTTTCTCACATAGAAAATGGGGATATGGAATACCTATCCCTGTCCTCTGAGTGGTCATAAAGCCAAGTGGAATAATGTATTATGGTTTATGTTGAGCTTCTTTTGTGAGTACACATAGATGTAAGATCAGTTAATATATATGATTTAAAACTTGACCTCATCATGGACAATATCCAGCCTGATATCCTGCCTGTCTTTTCATTGTTACTGAATTACTTCTCTTCTGGCTAACTGGTATTAGTCCTTAAATCTAAGGGTAACCTATATTCCTGATTCATCTCTGAGAGTCCAGGAAGAAAAATTTTAGAATTCATCCTGATAGCCTAAAATTCTGGATATTTGATTTTTCCTCATTTGTAAAGATAATTAAACAGTGTACAGTTACTGGTGGAACAATTCAGTGTGGCGCACTTGATACAGTTTGAATGTGTTCCCTCCAAAATTCAGGTGTTGTCGATGTGATAGTATGAAGGGGTGGAGCCCTCAACAGGTGATTCAGCTATGAAGGCTCCTCTTTCATTAATAGGATTAAGGCCCTTATGAAAGAGGTGTCACGAAGTGTTCTACTAGTTTGAACTTCTGCCCTTCTGCCATGTGAAAACACAGAGTTCCTCCCCTCAGGTGGATGCAACCTTTACCAGACTACCGAACTTGCTGGCACCTTGAATTTTGGACTTCCTGGAGCCTTGAATTTGGAAATTCTCAGCCTCCAGAACTGTGAAAAGATAAATTTCTGTGCTTTAAAATTACCCAGTTTAGGGTATTCTGTTATAACAACACAAAGCAGATGAATGCAGTATTCATTTTTAAAAATTAGGCTGCACATCATAAAGACATAGTACATGCCGCTTTCTTTTCTTTCGTTTTAAAACACTTCATTTTTAGAGTTTTAGGTTCACAGCAAAATAGAGCAGAAAGTGCAGAGATTTCTCATTTACCCTCTCTCCTGGCACATGAATAGCCCCATTATCAACATCCCCCATCAGAATAGCATATTTATTACAACTGATGAACCTACAGAGATATAGTGTAATCATCCAAAGTCCACAGTTTACATTAGGGTTCACACTTAGTGTTTTAAATTCTATCGATTTGAGTAAACATTTAATGTCATATATCCATCATTCTAGTACCATACAGAGTATTTTCACTGCCCTAAAAAAATCTCTGTGCTCCATTAACTTATCCCTCCCTGAAACCCCTAAATCTGGCAACCACTGATCTTGTTACTTTTTCACAGTTTTGCCATTGATAGAATGTTTATATAGTTGAAATAATACCGTATGTAGCATTTTCAGATTAGCTTTTTTTCAGTTAGTAATATGCATTTGAGATTACTCCCTGTAATTTTATGGTTTGATAGCTCATTTCTTTTTAGCACCAAATAATATTTCATTAGCTGTGCCACAGTTTATCCGTTCACCTACCAAAGGACATCTTAGTTGCTTCCACACTTTGGAGCTATGAATAACACTGCTATAAACGTCTGCATGCACATTTTTGTGTGGTCATAAGTTTTCAACTCGTTTGTATAAATACCAAGAAGTGTGATTGCTGGATTGTAAGGTAAGAGTATGTTAACTTTTTTAAGAAACTGCCAAACTGTCTTCCAAAGTGGATGTACTATTTTGCATTCTCACCAGCAAGGAACAAGAGTTCCTGTGGTGTTGTCAGTATTTTGAATTTTTACCATTTTAATAGGTGTGTAGTGGTATCTCATGGTTGTTTTAATTTGCATTTCCCTGAGGACATAGGATGTTAAGCATCCTTTCATATGCTTATTTGCAGTCTGTGTATCTTCTTTGGTGAGTGTCTGTTAAGGTCTTTGGCTCATTTTTAGTCTGATTGTTTGTTTCCTTATTTTTGAATTTTAAGAGTTCCTTGTATATTTGGATAATAGCCCTTTAACAGATATGTTTTTTAGAAATATTTTCTCTCAGTCTGTCATTTATCTCCTCATTCTCTTGACATTCTTTTTCACAGAGCAAAAGTTTTCAATTTAAATGAAGCTTAGGTTATCAATTATTTCTTTCCTAGATCATGACTTTGGTGTGTGAAAAGTCATTACCAAACCCAAGGTCATCTAGATTTTCTCCTGTATTACCTTCTAAGAGTTTTATAGTTTTGTATTTTATATTTCAGCTTGCCATTCATTTTGAGTTTTTGAAGGGTGTGAGGTCTGTGTTCTAGATTTTTTGCACATAGATGTCTAGTTGTTCTACCATCATTTGTTGAAAATACCGTCTTTTCTATATTGCAGTGTCTTTGCTTCTTTGTCAAATATTAGTTGATCATATTTTTGTAAATCTATTTCTGGACTCTTTATTCTGTTCCATTGGTTTATTTTTATATTTTTTCACCAATATTACACCATACTGATTACTAGCTTCTTGCAGTCAGGAAGTGTTAGTCCTCCAACTTCATTCTTCTTCTTCTACTGTCTGTGCTGGGTCTTTTGTTTCTCCATGTAAACTTTAAATTCATAGAGATCCATAAAAATAAATTTCTGGGGTTTTGGTTGGGATTGCATTGAATCTATAGATCAAATTTGGAAGAACTAACATCTTGACAATATTGCATCTTTCTGTCCATGAACATGGAATCTCTTTCCATTTAGTTTTTTTCTTTAATTTCTTTCATCTGAATTTTGTGGTTTTCTTCTTACAGATCTTGTAGATCTATTGTTAGGTTTATTCCTGAATATTTAATTTCTTGGGGTGCTAATTCAAAGAGCATTGTGTTTTTAATTTCAAAATCCAATTGTTCATTGTCGGTATATAGGAAAGCATGTGACCTTTGTATCTTGAAACTTTGCTATAATTGCTTATTAGTTCCAGGAGGTTTTTTGTTGATTCTTTCAGATTTTCTGTGTAGATAGATGATCATGTCATCTGTGACTAAAACAGTGTTATTTCTTCCTTTCCAGTGTGTATACCTTTTATTTTCTTTTCTTGTTGTATTTCTTTATCTAGGACTTCCAGTATGATGTTGAAAAGGAGTAGCAAAAAGGGACATTTTTGCTCTAACACTAACACACTAACATTCCTCTGTATAAATAATCCTTTAGGTAAAGGGAAATCTTTGTGAAAAAAGATGATAAAGGAGCATATTTGTACAATTACATTTCTCATTCCTTTAGCCTCTTATTTATTTTACAAATATCTATTGTTTGTACACTATGTAGTAGGTACTGTTCAAGTCTCTGGAGATACATTGGTGAACAAAAAAGAAAATTATATCTGCACTTTAGCTGCTTGTACTCTAAAAGAGAGAAATAGGCAAAAAAAAAGTAATAAATAAGATATGAATGGTCATTGTAACAGCTCTAAAGAAAGTTAACAAGGTGATATGAGAGAGAATAATGGGGCATGGACTACATGAGACTGGATCAACAGGGATGGTCCCTTTGCAAAGAGCCATGAAAAGAGCTGTCTAAGCAGAGGGAATGTCCTGTGTAAAGGCCCTGAGGTAGGAAAGCGCTTGACAAATTCAAGATAGAGACAGGGGTATGACATAGCTAAATAGGAGTAAGAAAGGGAGAGTGACATGGAGCAAAGTTGGAGAAGCAGCAGGTCAAATACAGAAATGAAAATAGAAATTAGCAGGTAGATGATTAGAAACTAAATAAAAATTAAGTTTCCTTTCAAAAGAAAATGGACATTATCAGTCTCTGTTGATGTCTGTAAGCAACCTTGTCCTTTTCTCCTAAACCTGAAATTCTCTTATAAGCTTTGGTTGGCCTTATCTGAGCAGCGGTATATAAGCCGTCTTGTGTAACTCAGACCTCTCTCCATTGACTTTACTCAGGCAAACTGCCTGTTTTGGAGGCCATGGGAAGACACTTTCCATATGCAAATAAGGTATTTATTCAACAAAAGTGGCCTAATTTAGTGTGGACAAACATGTTAAATATTATCCATTCCCCCATGGGGTATTTTACAAATCAAAAACTTTCTCTTTGGTGTGTAAACTCATGTGGTTCTAAAGGCAAACAATCTGGATGGTTCTGATTCATTTGCATTAAACTCATTACCATGTCATTTTTTACAGTGGTTTTAAGTTTAAGAAGCCTCTTGAGACTTATTTACTTAAAAAAAAACTATTTAATTTTAAAAGGCTCTTTTAACTCTTTTTGTTCATAAGAAGAGGAAATGATGATTTTATAAATACAAATAAACAGAAAAGCCCCATTCTAGAGTTCAGTTTGCAACATGAAAATTTATGATGCTTGTGTAAGTTTCAAATTAGCCAGATAGATTCACACATCCATGATAGAATGAGAAAATCAGACTTTGGTAATATGAGTAATGGTGTCTTTTATGTGGAGTGGAAAACTCTAGCATGTTACTGAGAGGCAAGAGTGTCCCTCTGCTTACTTCCTTACTTCATCTCGGTTCAGCAAATTACTGATTTTCAGAGATTCCTGAAATACAGAAATTTAGAGAAAAATAAATCATCAAATCACAAACCGACAGTCCTTGAAGAGACATTATAAAAGGTCAGTTTACGGGTTACGGCCCTTTTGGTTGCAAATGACATATAATTCACCAGGACCGGACTTAAACAAAAAAGAAATTGGTTATGTGACTGAAAAAGTCAGAGGGTAGAGGGGGTTTTAGGACTGGACGATTTAGAGACTTAAACAATGTCATCAGAACTCTATGTCTTTCCATCTCTAAGCTTTGGCTTCCTCTCTTGCCTTCAAGCGATGGCAAAATGGTTTTAGGTAACTTGAAGCCGTGTGTTCCCAGGTTCCCCTGAAGCCCCTTGGGAGATTAAAAAGCCACGCACAGGCTCCTTTCTCAGTAATTATGTCAAAACCTCCCAGATCTCTGATTGGGTCAGAAGTTCATTTCTGAGCCAATCACTGTGCTTGGAAGATGTGGTTCTCTCATTGGCTAGGCCCCAGCTATGTGCTACCTGGTGGAGGAAGGGTTTTAGTGAATTTTGCTTTAACTACTGGGAAAGAGATGGGGAAGTCTATTCCAGAGGAAACATGAGGTATTTTCCCCAGAAGAAATGACATTAAATATTGGATAGTAAAACAAACAACCCAGCAAACAAACAAAGCCAAACAGAAATATCCACCGCATAACCTATTGCACCCATTCCTCTGATGTTTGAATCCCTTGAATTGGTAGTGAAATAGCAGTCTTAGCTTTGTCGTAAATTACCTAGGTTATGTGGCCAAGTCCCTTCCCTTCCGTGCGCCTCAGTATCCTTATTTCTAAAAGACGGAGATTGAACTCAATGCTCTCTCCAAGTTTGCTTCCAGCTCTGAAATGGTAATGATCTCAAGCTTGCCAAATGAGAATGGGAAGATTCTCATGGCCTAAGATTTCATGGAAAAGAGAACGGAAGCAGGCCCAGGTGCAGGGCAGAAAAGGAAGCCAGCAGACCCTGGGCCATAGAGTAAAGGAAACAAAGAGAATGCTCAGGGGAGCAAGGTCAGCTCCAGGACAGGACATCTCTCTGCAAGCTGAGGAGCACCCTCCGGTCCCTGCGGATTATTCTGTGCGCTAGTGCACTGGAGCAGTGGTGATAGTTGCCATAGAGAGGGATAAATAGACTGTTGTTTGGTGCAATAACTTGGTTTCTGCCAGAAAGTTTCACACTCAAAATAAATATTATATATGGCTCCAATTAGCAGTGCCTAATCCGGAAAAAAAAGCATATATTTTCTGAGGTGTTATAAATGTATTAATTCTACATGTCCATAATTTCTCATCTAGAATCTTTGAAGTCATGTGTGTTTTGGAATTCAATATTTTTATTTTAAAAAGCAAATACAAAACATGTATCATGTGTATCATGTATTTCCAAAGGTGGGATACAGTGCAGCACTCTGTAATCATATATATATCTCAAAATTTCTGCAGTAAACTGTATGAATGCTTATACTGAGACATAAAGATTGCAAGTAGTCTACCTTTAGTTCAGGTCAGGTTGGATTTTTGTAAAAACTCAGTTTCCAAAGTTTTTCGGATTTTGGAGTGGTGGATAAAGACCTGCAGGTTCTAGAGTTGATTGAGATGATTTTACATAAGATGAAGAAAAGAGATGGAATCTAGGATGTCAATGAATAAGTTGAATTGTTTTTCTTTAATAATGTCAAGGCACATGGAATTTACCTCCTGTGCAAGTCTATAGTAGGTATTTAATAAATACTTTCCATCCACTTTTGGCTCATTGCTTGTGTTCTCATCTCATCGTCCCAACCTCTCTACTGAATGGTCCACATCAAGTTCATGAATGGCCCTCTCCAGCATTTGAGGGGTTGGGCACTTTCCCGGGATCTCCCGTTTACTGATTTTCATCAAGCCACATTGTATCTAAATCTCCAGATGGTCCTTCTTGATTTCCTTCTTGGGCTACTACTTCTCCTCCAGCTACTCCTCGTGTGCTAGTGTTCCACTTCTCTTGTTCCTCTGCTCATTTTCCATTAGTGAGCTAATAGATCACTCGCCCCTTGTGTGCTCACATCTCCAAAGCTGCATCTCTGGTTCGTATGAATCTTCTGAGATCAGGAGCTCATTTACCAAAATGAATGTGCTATTGAGTTTCAAATCAAACTTATAGTGTCCTCCTCCTCCTCTCTTCCCACCCACCCTCCCCACTGCCACACACACAGCTTACCTTAGTGAAAGGTACCCCCGTCCCTTCAGGTACCCAAGACAGACTCCTGAGTTATTAAGTTCTATCATTTATACAGTATCTAGCTTATATCTTTCCTGTACATTTTTCCTCCGCCCTTTACTCTGCCACTGTTCTAATTCTGAACTTAATCATCTTTGCATGGATTACTCAGTGGCCTCCTAATTCACTTCCCTGTCTCCAGTTACCACTTTTATAACCCATTCTCACCATTGCTGTTAGAGAAATTTTTTTTTCCAAACAAAAATCTGATCAAGTCATAGCTATGCTACAAGTCCATGGCTTTCCTCACCTTCAAGGTAAAGTCTAAACTCCAGTATATTGATACTGTACTCCAGGTGATCTGGCCCCTAACATCCAGACTGATTTTTGGCTCCCACCACATGTTCCAATCACAGAAACTATTTATAGTTCTCCCTACATGCTCAAGCCATTTTGTCTTATTTCTTTGCACAGGTATTCTCATTTGCTAAAACTGCTTCATCTTCTCAAATACCTAACTAATTTATATTTATGATTCAGACTCAGCTTAGACACCTGCTTCTCCAGGAAGTTTTTCTGATCGTGCCCAGCTGGGAGCAGTATCCTCTTCTGCATACCTACTGCACTCTATTTAGAATCCTATTATAAATAATAATAATGTCTATTTTCTTTCATAGAATTGCTAGATTGTTGTGAGTGGAAGCCAAAAAGTTCATATCTTCATTGTTTAGAACAATGTCTGATCCAAAAAATCCTTCAATAAACTTGGGTTGGATGAAGGAATGAATGATCACACACATACTTTCCTCTCCCACTATTAGGTCTCCCATAAAGTGTTTGATATGTTTTTACTTTCTAAACTGTTAGATATTGGCCTGTTAACTCTAGAAAATGCTATTTTGATTTTTCGTGATCCAAACTCTGAGTCTATCATTCAGGACAAGTAAGGTTATTCTGCAGTAACAAACAATCCCTAATCTTACAGGTCATATGACCTCAACTCATCACATGGGCCCCAGGCATGATAAGCCCACAATGTGCCCAGATCATGGAACATTTATAATATTGGATGACCAGCAGAATTTTAATATGAAGACTTTTAGTTTGTTCTTCCGCACTTAGAACTTCATATTTAGGAGAAAAAGCACACCATTTAACATCACAGGTTGATTTTTAAAAAGAAACTCCTAGATCAATATGAATTTATTTTATTTTTCATCTCCTCTACATCAGCATCCAAAACCCTGATTCTTTGAGACTCTAAATCTTGGACATACTCCTTGCCCACCACATACCACGTCATCTAGGGAATCCTTCCTTCCCGCCTCTCCCCACTCTCTGTATCCTGCCATCATCTCTGCATGTCTGGATTATTGCATAGCTTGTTGGCTACCCTCAGCTTCTCTCCCTTCACTCTGCTCCTACACACTGCAGCTAGAATAATCCTATGAAAATACCCCTTTAGGTTTCAGTGTTTCTCCAGAGCTTGCAGAATAAAATATTAAGCCTATAGCTTATCATCCAAGGCCTGTTATAATTTGTTCCTCATCTCCACTGTGACCTCATTTTCTCATTATCTCCCTGTGAAAGTCTTTGGCTCATGCATAGGGCCCCATCCTGAGCTTCCCCTTCTTATCTGTACTGGTTTAATAATGACAGTCCCTGTGTCAGAGAGTTGTCATGAGCATTGAATGAAACAGTGTATGAAAAGCCCCTATCACACAGCGCTGACACACAGTCAGCCTTGATATTACTGTGGCATCCTGTGAAAAATACCTATTACCCTTTTCTGGCACACCCATTGGCAATTCCTTATTAATTATCAGTGCCTACGCAGTATTCCAGTACTTCCTTTATTCTTTAGGACTCACTGAGAATAAAGAGTTTACTAACAAACACATAAATGCCAATCACTCTTACTGAAAAACTAGATAAAGACTATAACTCAGCTCTTTGTGACGAATAATTCCAGTCTTATTGTCCAAATGATGGTGTGTTCTTTTAGTTCTTTGTCTTGCTGAGTTTCACTGTGACTACCAATAGTTAAGCAGCCTCTCAAAGGTGTCACTAGCTTGAAGATCAAAGAATCTGCCTTTTTAGCTGCCAGGGTCTCCTCATGGACTAACTCCATTATATCTTTGACATAAGAATTTGCAAAGATTTTGGTTACCTCTGGGATGGGATGGTGAATTATAAATCCACTCTACTTTGTAATATTAAAGGTGGTCGAAGGATATTATACCAGCCACTGGTGTACTTGCTGAGAAAAAGGATGAAGGGTGGTAGAGTTGTCAACTCCTTATAAATACATCCTTATTTAAATTGCTTGAAATTGGACTCTAAAGATGATATACTGTATAAAACACACTGGACTAGAAGTCTAGAAACCTGGCTTCTGAGATCTGTGTAGAACTAATGGTGTGATCCATTGGCATCAGTTTATTTTTTGGTGGAGTATGAATAATATATACCTTGTTAGAAGACTGCTGTAAATAAAAAATTATGTTTGTGAAAGTGTTTTGCTGAAATCGATAGTTTTATTTCTGCATGAAGTTTGCATATATAAAATGCAACGCAATATACAAATCACCTAACAATAACTTTTTTTATACTTATGGTATTTGCTGAAAATATTGTTTCTTTATGAAACAGATTAGGTTCCTTTCTAAGAGGAGTCAACTGCAATTAAGGAATGAGAAGATGTTTTCACCACTATTTCTTATTACTTTTGATGTTTGCACTCCTGAAGTGAAGGAAGGCGTATACAAGAAAAAGATTTTATATAAAAGAGGGAATTTGAGGACTATGACAATTTAGGGGGGTCAAAAACCCCAAATTTGAAATCTGACCCTTAATATTAAAAACTGGCATTTAGGTAAAAGCTAGAATGACTGAACTTATAGCCGTATTACCAGAGCAAAGCGAAGGCTTAGCTGCTCCTTGGAGGGAAGTCACTGGTTAGTATCTGGCTAATTTGGTCGAAATAATGATAAAACAACAGCAGCAGCAGTAGCTGCTTCTACTTCAATCTTACTGCTCAGTAACATCAGTGCAATGTGCATCTTTCTGGGGAAAAAACTGATCCAGAAATTAGAAGACCTGCCTCGAAACTTACCACTGAGCCAAAATATGAAACAAGTTCTACCTGGCTCCAAACGCTGTGTTCCTTTTATGGAACGACCTGACAAAACTGGTTGCAGGAATAACTGTGACTTCGATCAAGAAGGCAAAGTCAAAAATAGAAAGTTTGCTATAAGATCTAGCCTTTTTTCTTTTGCTTTTGCTTCTTGTATGAAATACCTGGTGGCCTTAAGCCTGTGTTGTTATTAATAACTCAATCACAGCTAAGGTTTTTAGCAAGAGGTAAAAAAGCTACGCTCAGCATCAATAGAAGAAGAAGCCAAGTTTTACAAATGGAGCCCACTTTATAGGTTCCAAAATTGTATTTTGATTAACAGTGAAAGATATTGCAAGGTGTTGAAAAGACAACTCTTAATTGTAAGGTAGTGAGTGTCTCAAGGACATGAAAGACACTGACGTTTTGTTTTACAATCCCCCCAACCCCTGTGGAACAGGCATTCTGATTACATTTGTGCTTTAATTTAATTCTGATTACATCAATTGCTGTTGGTGCTTTCAATGATTAAGCTTTGGCTAGTGCCTTAAAAGGGGCCGTAGCGCTCAGCTGTTACTTAGAACAGTATGTTACATATGACCCTAAAATTTGGGTTTTCATATTACCTTGAGGAAAGGAACTCAAGACTACATCATATCAAAATGGAAAATCTTCCTGAAGTTTCCCACCCTTGAGCTGCCTAGTCTCTAAAATGTTCTCTGACTGCCCTCTCCTGGTTGGATATAAGAACAAGTAAAGGAAGAGTTACAAACACTGGTTTTAGCATTGCATGCTCTTTGACTATACCGAATTTAATAAAAATAGATATTATCATGTGATCAAAAGAGAAAAACAATGGGGCAGACAATGAATTCTCATGTGTAACTTTGCATTGCAAACATAAACTCTGACTCAACAAATTCCGTAAGGAAACATCCCAATGTTGGATTGAAGAGTTGTTTTGGGGCTTTTTGATTTGTAGGGTTGTCTCACAGCTATCTATTGTGAGTGAGCAGAGCTCACCTGCGTTCTGGAAAGCTTTGGCTGAGGCCCCATAAACTGTAGGACAGAACCCAATGGAAGAGGGGGACACCAAAGTTGCATTTGTTTTCACTCATCTGTACACTTCATATCCCGATGCCCTTTGGAGTATCCCAATGGCAGATGAAAAGACTGATATTGGGCTGAGGTACAAAAACAGAGGTAGCTGTAGATCCATGGAAAATGTTCTTTTTTTATTGTAAATCACTCCAGAATTTCTTGAGCATTCATCTACCAAATTGATGGCTGTGATAAAACCTAAAAAGTATATATCTACTCAACTCCTTGCCTCTGGTTCGGGAATTGTGACCTTTAAAAATGTTTTGCTTACCGATACTTCCTGGTTTCTTGGGCCAGATTAGTTGGGTTTGGAGTATAGCTGTGCTTCTAGTTGTGTTACCTTACACAAGTTCCCTAATCTCAGCATCCCCGTTTCCATGTGTAAATGGTGAACATGAGAGTATGTCTTGGATTATTGCGAAGATTAAATTTGACATGTATAAAATTCTTGTATCAGTGATTAGCACATAAAAAATACTCAATGAATGCTAGCTGCTAATATTCTACAGTCAAAAGAGGGAGTGTATCAGAATTGAGAAGCTCCATTCACCAGAGGAACCATGAAATCATTCTTTGCCATCAACATGTCTAATATTCAGACAGTAGAATTATATTGATTTTAAAACACTGTAGATCTTTGCTCCTCTACTCAGATCTGTTTTATATACCCCTTTCCTGACTGAAACCCACAAAACACACAAATGGAGATTTTTGCTGCTGCTGTTTTGAAGTAGAGTAAATTCTTCATTATAAATGTCTTCAGATGCGGAAACAGCCCAAGTGTCCATCAATGCATGAATGGATTCATAAAATGTGGTATATGTATACCATGGAGTTCTGTTCAGCCACAAAAAACAATGGTGATATACCACCTCTTATATTATCCTGGATAGAGCTGGAGCCCATTCTACTAAGCAAAGTCTCACAAGAATGGAAAAACAAGCTCCACATGTACTCACCATAAAATTGGTATTAATCGATCAACACTAATGTGCACATACAGTAGTAACATTCATCGGGTGTCGGCCAGGTGGGAAGGGGGAAGAGGAGATGGGTATATTCAAACCTAATGGGTACAGTGTGCACCATTTGGGGGATGGACACATTTGTAGCTCTAACTTGGGTAGGGCAAAGGCAATATATGTAACTTAAACATTTGTACCCCCATAATATTCTGAAATAAAAAAATAAATATCTTCAGGTCAAGTATTCAATGAATAGCTCAAAATGTCAGAAGTGATGTGAATTTTTATAGGTTAATGGAAAATTTTGTGGAAGGCTTTAAATATGCCTTTTGGGATATGATGGACAGGAAGAGAAAGCTTCACTTTTCAGACTGAAGGAAAAACACACATTTAAAATGGCCAGGCAATGTCAAATACCTCTCAAGTGCTTCACTCACTACAGCAAGTCAGCCCCATGTATGTCTGCCTTTCCTCTAGCATCATTCTAGCAGTTTTGACTAAAGAAGACTGGGGACATGATCATACCATATATCATTGCTCTTGAATCTTTTAGCAAAAATTGAAAAAGAAGAGGGACTTTTGGCCATTCTTCATTTCAGAAATAAGAAGAGATAGTTGTGAGCTAGGGCATTGCCAGATTAGAATACCAGGTCACAGAATACCTGGCAGTGGATCAGGGGATTAAAAGAGTGATGTAGTAGAATGAGAAAGGAAGGTGGACTTAAAAATAGGACTGGTACCTCTGAGTGCCTGCAGGTGAACTGCTGTATACTCCTGAAATTAAGCATTGGAATTCTCAGATTAAAGTGATACAGCCAAGAGAGTTAGACAAATTCTTCAGGGACAATGGTGAAAGCTCCAACATTCATAGTCCTTAAGTAAAACAAACAAACAAAAAGTCTACAGGTAAAGAAAGAGAAATTATGAGAAATAGCTGGGCAGGTGCAATCTGGTTCAAAGTGTCCTTGATCCACTTAGGACAAAACCCCAAAATCAGCATGACACAGAAGGGCCCTCATGATGGGCTCTTGCTAACAACTGTAGCAACCTCCCTATATTCTCATCATTTTACTCTCCATGCTGCAGCTGCATGGAACCACTTTGCTTCCCAATCACATCATCTCTATTTTATTTGAGCCTTTACAAGTGAGTCTCTGCCTGGAATGCCCTTCTCCTTATTTTCTTGATGGCTTCTAATTCATTCTTCAGATCTCATATATATCACTTCCAGCAAGAAGCATTGCAATACCTCTCCCCACCAAGACCAGGTTGGTTAGCTCTCCCCTGTGGTCCCATAGCACTCTATGCTTATCTCTAAAATTCACTTGCTCTAGGTTAATTATATATTTACTCATTGGTCTCTTTCTTTAGGGACAGTTGTTGTGTCTTATTCACCATTATAGCCCCATCTCTTGTACAACACCTGGCCTAAAATAAGTTCTCAATGTAGCTTTTGAATAATTGAAAAGATTTCCTTACTTGCTCTAGAATGATGCAGAACTTTCCTTTGAGAAGTTCCTTGAGTGGTGATTTTACTTTAGTGATGAGGTCCACCTTTTAGGTATCGCCTAAAGGAAATGTCAAGAGTCTGAAAGCTCTCAAGCGTAGAACTCTCATTTTTTTTTTTAAAAGGAATCTTCACCAATGTATAATTTATCATTATTGGTATATATCAGCTGCCCCAAAATAAGCTGACATTTAGCTTTAAATCTAAACTAGTGATATACTAAAGTATGTTATATTAAAAAATATTTGTTCCAAATGTATGATTGTTGAATTTAGAGCAGTGGACACTATGAGGATCTTTCATTCACATGGTTCTTGAAATTTCCTAGAGGGTTTTCACATTCATTGTTCTGTTAACTTCTCACAATGGTCCCTTCCAAGTGGAGATTGTATTTTATGGTCTTATAGAGAAGGAAATGATGATTGCTTTGTAGCGTTCCCAGGTTTATCCAGTAAATAAGTGGGTGCTAGAGTTGACAACCCTAAACATTTTAACTGTGATCTTTCATCTAAACTAAACATTTAAAACTTAGACCTTTCATCTAAACATTTTTAATTTGGATGGTTAATCTAAACAGACTTGTATATTCAACTATTTTCTCAACATGGATGTCTAAGAAATCTCAAACTTAAAACAAACTTGGTATGTCTGTTATAGTTTGAATTGTGTCACCCAGAACATTATGTTGAAATCTGAATTCCCAGGAGCTGTGAATGTGACTGTATTTGGAAACAGAATCTCTGCAGATGATGCAACCAAGTTAAGATGAGGTCATCAGGGTGACTGGTATCTTTATAAGAACAAAAGACAGAGATGAGCAGAGAGAATGCTGGGTGACAACTGAGGCAGAGATTGGAGTGATACTGCTGCAAGCCAAGGAATACAAGGATTGTGGCACACCACGAGAAGCTAAGAAGAGGCAAGGAAGGATTCTATCAGAGTCTCAGAGAAAACAAGGTCCTGTTGAGAGACTGACTTCAGACTTTTACCCTCCAGAACTGTGAGAAAATACATTTCTGTTGTCATAAGCTACCAGTTTGTGGTGCTCTGTTAAGGCAATCCTAGCAAATTGATGCAATGTTCAAACTTAACTCCTGATTCTCCTCCAAACCACCTCCTTCCATAGTCTCTTGTAAAGCAATAAATGGCAACTTCATCCTTGATCTTAATCTTGTTTCTCTCTTTTGCTCATGCTCCACTTCCAGTCTATCAGCACATTCTGTTGGCTTTACCTTCACGTTGTACCTAGACTCTAAGCACTTTTCACTACCTTCACTTCTGCCACTGTGGTCTGATCCAACACCATCTCTCATCTGGTCTATTTCAGAAGCCTCTTCATGAGTGTCCTTGCTTCTGCCCTTGCTCCTGGACAGCCTATTCTCAACCCAGCAACAGCATTATCCTGTTAAAATATGAGTCAGATCATACGACACTTCTGCTCAACACCCTTCAATAACTTCCCAGCTAACTCAGAAAAAGGCAGGGTCCTTTCATTTGATGACAAGGCTTTATGTGAGCTGCATCCTTCAGCACTGCTTCCTGCCTCATCTCACTCCACTCCTCCTCTTACTCGCTTCTCTCTGGACACACCTCGCTCCTTGCAGAACTTGATCACACCACGCACACTTTCAAGTCAGCCCTTGGAAAGGGTTGTTCCTTCTGCCTAGAGGGCTTTCCCCCTAAACACCTACATGAACTTAAATTCAGGATTCTGCTTATTGCCTCCAAGTTAGGCTTTCCCTTCTCAGTTTCTTTAAAATTGCATTCCTTCTCCTGGCACTTCTACACTCTTTATTTTGCTTTACTTGTTTCCTTAACACTGATGAGTATCTAACATATATGTATTTTGCATTTATTTATTGTTCCCCTCCTTACATCAAAATGGAAGTCCTCTGAGTACAAGAACATCATTTTCTTCACTGTCTCAGGAACATCTAGAACACATAGGATACACAGGAGCTCAATCAATCAACACTTATGTACACATATGAAAATAACACTTGTCAGAAATCAAGCAGGTGGGAGCGGGGAGGAGAGGATGGGTAAATTCACACCTAATGGGTACAACTTTGACTCAAACTGTACAAAAGCAATATATGTAATCAAAACTCTTGTGCCCCCATAATATTCTGGAATAAAAAAAATTGTTGAATAAGTGGATGAATGGTCTCTTAAATCACAGTTCCCTACTTTTTTCATTATATGCAAATGAGAAAAAAATACACTGCTAAATAAATGAACAAGCTATGCAACTTTTAAAAAATGAAGTATACTCAATACGCTATTTGCACTCCCCAAATTATCCAATTATATAAAATTAATATTTTATATCATAAAATATTTTAATAATTTAAATGTCCATATATGACTTAGCTGAAATGACCAATAGATTCAACAGCAGAAGAAGTAAAAGAAAAGAAGAAAGAGGCAGGAAGAGAACTTTTATAATTTACCAAAACAAGAGTGCTCACTATTAAAACATAAAATGAACAAATACCATAAATAAATTTAGGGCTGAATGATTCCAGATCACATGCACTTGTCTGAAGGAGGAAGAATCATGTTAATTTGGGGGATTTCCTTACATTATTTCTTTACTTTGTTTCAGCAAGTCATCTGGATTCCTTTTCTATATTTGGAAACCAAATCTATTCAAATGTCTTTGGACTAAAAAAATGTTTCTTTATTGAAGCCTTAGCAAATTTTGCAATGATACTTTAAATAGAGTGAAACAGTATACTTTTGGATTAATGGCAAGTGAATTTATGCATTTACATTAAATTTTGCAATAATAGTGGATCTGATAAAATAAAAGCACAAATACCTTATTGGGTAAATATGATTGATTCAGGGCTTTGAAAGTACAGAGAGATATGTATACCATGGAATACTACTCAACTAAAAATCTACAAAAAACAACTATAAAAAATTATGAAAAACGATGGTGTTCTAGCATCTCTTATATTATCCTGGATAGAGACTGAGTGAGGTATCACAGGATGGAACAACATGCATCACACGTACTTGCCATCAAATTGGTACTAACTTATCAACGCTAAGGTGTTCACATGGTAGTAATACTCATTGGGTGCCGGTCAGGTAGAGGGGTGTAGAGGGGGTGGGGGTGTAAAACCACAGCTAATGGAAACAGGGCACACTGTATGGGGGAAGGACACCCTTGTAGCCCTGGCTTGGGCGAGGCAAACGCATTTCATGTAAACAAAATGTTTGTACCCACATAATATCCTGAATTGAAAAGAAAAGGTACAGAGAGAACAACACATGAAATTAGAAACGAACAACCAAAGCTGGTGATTCATTTCATTGATGCCCTATTGAAGGATATGAGCAACTGAGGGTCATCAATAAACAATGAAAGCCAAATGTAACAGCCAGGGTGCTTATTTGGTAGTTTATAAAGAGGATTCCCTTTTGTACAGCTAAGAGCAACACAACTAAAGAGTACACTCAAGATCTAAAATATTTATTGAACTTCAAAGATGGTAGAATTCTCTGCTAAATCTGTAAGGCTAAATTCAGCACCTTGGTGGGGAAAGCCAGGGACACTGAAACATGGGATGGGACATCTGAGGGAATACCCATCCCCAAAGAGTGAGGCTCTCCAAATCCTCTGAACCTTTGGAGCTGCAGAGATGGCTCATCTCTCCCTATTATAAGAACTAGTACTATCCCCATGCAGAGGCCTTTCCCTCAGGAAGCAACAGAAAGCTCTCCTTAGGCTATGTCCCCACTGTTCTCCTAGCTGTCAGGGTGATAACTATGGCTAATCTCAGGATATTCCAGCTGAATTCATGCTGGGTCTGTTAAAGAATAAAGAGATTATACCCCCTAAAGCAGTTGCAAAAATTAACTAGCATGTATTAGTAGGAGCCAGGGGAGTACCACTAAGATTGGATTTTAAGGATGCTTGATCAAGTAAAACAGAACATAAGACTGAATAACAAAGAATTCTTTAACTTCAGAGGATGGTGCAACTGAATTGCCAAAGAACACAGTGCAAAAAGGGATTAAAACACTCAGGGAAGTTGGCATGTTGGAATGATGTATTATGTGAGGGAAGAATATTCTCTAACAGATTTAATTTCATAGGAAAGCCTAGAGGACATATCATTTATCAATGCTCTAAGGAAGGCTCTGGTAAGAGGAACTGAGAAGTTTATTACTAAGAAGGTCAGCTATGGATCTCCACTAAGGACTAGGAAACATTAACAGACCTTGGCTCATCAGCAACAGTGAGGATGATGTAACCCTGAAGTAAGAGTCTAGATGGTAATATTTAACCACTCAAATCCAGACAGATGGACATTTTGGAAGAGGTAGGCATAGAGTCTTGATCCACAGGGATTTATACAGGTGGTTACTAGAACACAGCATCCTTAGGGGCAAACACAGATGGACACCAAATGAAGGTGCTGCTTACTACACACGATAAAAAGAAGGCAACAATAGATGAGCAGAAATATTTTGTAAAGTGCTCACATTTTCTTTCTTAGTTCACAAATTTGAACACATTTTAAGACCTGGAAACTATTGACTGAAGAGGCGTCTGGTTTCCCACAAAAAAGGACCCTGTGATGCCAAGGAAAGTGTTTTCCTTGGTTCTTCTCCAAATGGATGTATGACCATTTACTCAAGGGACTGATACTGGGTCAAAGGGAATAACAAGACATTTTAAGGGTTTTTGGACAGGACTAAATTGACATTGATTTTTGGAGGCCCACAACATAATTATCATTTCACTGTTAGAGTGGGTACATTAGTGGACAGGCAATAAATGGAATCCTGGCCAAAGTCCAGCTTACAATAAACTTACTGAGTTTGTGAACTTTGGTCATCTTCCTGGTTCCCAAATGTATAATTGGGTTTTACCATACTTAGCAATTGTAGCAATTGTAAACCTTGGATGGGATATTTACAAATTAAAGAGCTGTCACAGTAGGTCAGCCCAAGTAGAAGCTTCTGAAACTGCACATCCCCTCAGCCAATATACTAAATAAAAATAATATTACATTTCATAGAAAGAAAGTTGACAGAAAATAGTACCATTATTAAGGATCTTAAGGATACAGGGAAGGTCATCCCTAATATATCTCTAGTTAATTCAACTGTCTGGCCTCTGCAGAAATCAGATGCACCCTGGAGAATGACCACAGAATACCACAAGCTCAACCAAGTGGTGGTCCTGACTGCAGTTGCCATGCTAGATGAGTTATCAGGGATATGACATGGTGAAGGAATTTGCTCTTAGTCAGAAAAGAGGATGAGAAACAGTTCAGTTTCACAGAGATCAGACAGTGATGTATATTACAGATTTGTCCCAGCACTAGGATAGTTCTCCTGTTGTGTATAGTAATATAAATTGAAGAGACCTAGACCACCTGGTTATAACTACGGTGCATGATATTGATCTGTTACATCAATGACATCAGAATGAACAAGGGCAGAATGAAGACCCCATTAAAATGTGCACTCCAGAGGGCATAAGATGACCCCTGTGAAGACTCAGGGACCTACTCTTTCTGTAAAACTTTTAGGCATCTCATTGTCAGGGGCATGTTGGGATATTCCCTTCAAGGAGAAAGTTAAATGGCTGCATTTTGCTTTCTTAACCACAAAAGTGGAACTACCACGATTTGTAGGTCTCTCAGGGTTTTCTGAAGGCAACATACTCCATGTGTAGGAATTACTTCAGTGCATACACTGGTTGACATAAGAAGGAATCTTCTCTGAATGGGGTCTAGAAGAGCAAAGAGCTCTGCAGCAGATTCAGGCTGTGACATAGCAGCTTGTCTTGATCAGCTCAGGCTGCTGTAACAAAATACCACAGAACTGCGTGGCTTAAACAACAGCCAGAAGTCCCAGATCAAAGTCTGGCAGGGTCAATATCTGGTAAAGGCTCTCTTCCTGGCTTGCAGATGGCCATCTTCTCGCTGTGTCCTCACAGGCAGAGACAGAGAGTTCCTCTTGTGAGTCCTCCAGTCCTATGGATTAGGGCCCGAACTTTATGAACTTATTTAACCTTAATTATCTCCTAGGGACCCCTATCTCCAAATACATTACATTGGAAGCTAGAATTTGGGTAAGGAGGGGATAAAATTCTGTTTATAATAGTCCTACCACCTGGGCCACACAATCCATAAGACCCAATAGTGTTAGGAGTGTTGGCTTTGACGTGGCCCGGCTCAAGACCGAGGAATGAATACAGAGACACAGAGACATAGAGACACAGACACACGACCATAGCCCTTACAAAAAGACACAGACACCACAAGACAGTACGGGGCTACGGCGAAAAGGTCTCGCTGTAACTGTTTTATTTATAATACAGGTTGTTTGGCAACTGTCCCACCGCAAGTTTTTTGTTCCCACACTGTTCCGACTCAACACGTCCCAGTTCCTTGTTGTTTTGTCTCCAGCAAACAGGTGTTTGCATCCCAACTCCCTAGCCCCTCCTGTTTGCAGGGTGAGGGCGCTGTGGACTTGCATGCAAGGCCACAGATATGTTCTTGAGAAAAGCAACAAGGAAACTTTCCCAGACAAAGGTGTCCTCTATGGTCCTCTACAAGCTTTGTCAGTAGGGATAAAAGATGAAGCAAGGAGTTCATGGCAAGCTCCTCAAATAATCACAATTTAGGCCCTAGAGTTCTGCAGCAAGGGCATGTCATCTGAAGTGGAGAATCACATGCCTGATAGGGAAGGTTCCTACATGTGATTGGCCCCCTGTAGAGATCAAACACTGGACTATGGGATGCCAAGTGGCTGTCCACCCAGAACTACCCAGTTGAGCTAGGTTTTGTTGGCTCAACCAAGTCATAAAGTCAGATGGGCACAGTGATAGTCCATTGTAAGATGGAAATGTTATATTGAAGGGGTGGGCATGAATAAGCTGCATGACGTGGCTGTCACCAATCAGCTGTCCCTCTAGCTCACATCTACAGCCCTTTATGGGGGCTCCTTATGTGAGTGCAAGATGAAAATGCATGATAGCTACAATACAGTCATTTATTAGGCTGGTCTTGAAAGAAGGGGTGAGGAAAATATCTTACAAATAAGAGGGGATTAAACATTGCACCCTTTTATGCATTTTTTTGGAGATTTATTTCTGTACTGAAATGAAATTCACATTACACAAAATTAGCCATTTTAAAGTGTACAATTCAGTAGCCTTTAGTTCATTTACAATGTTTTGCAACCATCACCTCTGCTTAGGTCCTAAATATTTTCATGGCCTCCAAGGGAAATTCAGTATCCATTAAGCAGTCACTCCTCAATTCCTCCTCTGTCTAGCCCTTGGCAACCACTGATCTGCTTTTGTTTACATAGATTTACCTATTTGGTATATTTCATATAAATGGGGTCAAATTTATTTGACCTTTTGTGTCTGTCTTCTTTCACTTATCATGATGTTTTCTAGTTCATCTATGTTGTAGCATATATCAGCACTCCATTCTCTTTTATGGCTGAATAATATTGTTTTATGCGTATACCACATTTTTTTTATCCATTCATCTATTAATGGATATTTGGGTTGTTTCCACCTTTTGGCTTTTGTGAATAGTGCTGCAGTGACCATTCTTTTCAATTCTTTGGGATACATACATACGAGTGGAATTACTGGGTAATATATTCTATGTTTACACACCAAAATGTTTTGAAGAATTGTCAAACGATTTTCTACGGCAGTTGTACCATTTTACATTCTCACCGCAATGTATAAGGATTCTAATTTAGTTATTTTCCTTAAAAAAAAAAAATAGCCAGCTATCCTAGTGAATGTAAAGTGGTATGTCATTGTGGTTTTGATTTGACTTTCCCTGATGGCTAGTGTTGACACTAATTCACATTGAACGTATAACTTAAATTAAAAAAAAAAAAAGTAAAACAAAACTGGGTAACTTAGTCATCTCACACTGGAAAAGAGACTAATACCATACTTATTTGCTGACAGTTTATTTGTTTTATAAAACTATATGTGGCCAAGGGTAATTTTTGAGATTTAGGCAACTTCGTCACTCTAAAGAAATGGAGCATCTATCATCTTACTGGGAAATCAATTTTGATGTCTATGGTTGCCAGACCCTATGTTAGACACTTCACTTTATTATCTTATTTAATGCTTCCATCAAACCAGCAAAGGAGATAAATCCAGTTTCCTGACTATCAAGTCAAGGCTCCATTCCTGTGATCCTCAAAATGGAGTGTGTGCACTTTAAGAAATATGGAGGAGAATCTATTACACAGGGTGACAAAGGAAATATTTTAACTATATTTTATGATCTAAAAATTAACATGCTTTACTAATACTCAAAATAGGTGAAAGACACTAGCTTATATATCTCACATACATAAATACAGTATTTACGCTCAAAAACTGAGACCACTGCTAAAACCCACTACTTAAAAGTAACATACCTTGAGTCAATCACTGTTGAATATTTTTAGATACTTAGGTATATAACAAGATTATTCACATTCCAAAAAATATCCACATGAAAGTTTTAGTGTATTCAGTAAGATATCCTATTTAACTGTCAAAAACACGCAAAATTTCAGGGTGACTCAGCGTACGGATGCATCAGAACATCATTGCTTCAGCTGAACTATACACTGACTCAGGACATCCGGCATCCTTAGAATGATACGTTAAAACTACTGATAGGGAATTCAACAACATCCTTCATCTATACTACCTCTCACGTATATCCAAGAATAAAGCTTGGAGTTGGGAGACACGAAAATTAAAATGCCACATTACATATACAGACACCTTTACTTCATCTTAGATTTAGAACAATTCCTATCATTTCTGATCCAACCTTTAGCCACAGTCCTCACCTCCCATTATAATTATAAAAAAAGATAGCCTTTAACTAATAGTCTTTAGTTCCCTTGATGCTTTGAGGATTATCTAAGTCAACTGAATTCTATAGTAACTTTAGTCATAAAAAGTTGGAATAAAGATCTAATGATTTTAGACGGAATGTCTACTTTGTACATGCACAACTCTTGATATAGAGAATGGATTATATAGCATTTTTATAACAGAAATATATTAATATTTAATCACTAGAGAGGTTGTAAGGTTAGAAATCACCCTAAATCCATCCAGACCTAGGTAAAAAACTCCTAGCCATTTTATAGCAGACATTTTCGAGTGCAAGCAAGGTCAATTTTTATAAACTATATTGGTAGGAACAACAAGAGGAAGGTATTGCCACTACTATTCATCAATTCAGTAATTCAGTATGTATTTACTGAGTGCCTGCTATTTGCTTTGCTCTATTCTAGGCATTGGGGAGACAGTAGAGAACCCAGCAGAGAATTCCTCTCCACAAATCTTACATTCTAGTGAAGACAAAGTAAATACATACATGTTATTAATATATATAAAATATATGTCATAAGTGCCATGGAGAAAAATGTAGAAAAGGAGAACAGAGAGTGCTGGTGTGAGATTTAATTAAGTTTAAACATGGTTCTCAGGTCAAGCCTCACTGGAAATGTGATAATTAAGCAAAGACCTAAAAGGGGTGCAGAAACAAATCACATAAGTACTTGAGAAAAGAGTACTCCAGAGACAGGAACTAGTACTGACCTTTTGCTAGGACACAGCCTAATAAAAGTAACATGTTCTTTTTACAAAGCTGAGCTTTGTAAAAGCTCAAAATACATACATTCTAAAGATGATCAAACTCTGGTCCCCTCTCCCATGAACATGTTAAGTTGCCACCTGAGATACCAGCTCACTGGGTGATATTAATAACTTGAGGCATGCTGTTAAGGATAGAACTTCTGTGACAATGACCTGGAATTCCGGGTTCTGGAATATGCAGAGGTGGAAATTCATAGTCCAAGCGTGGAGACTGAATGGTGTATCTCAGACTAGAGAACCCTTTCGAAGTCAGCTGCAGGGATGATCAGAAAGCCTAGATAACTTGAGAGAAGGCTGACTTGACATCAGGTAACACAGCAGACTGAAGCCCCTATAGTTCATGCCAGAATTAACAGAGAAATATGCAGGCAGCCAAGAACTCAGGGGACCTTTGCAAACTAGAGCTGCCTAACCTTTTCCTCATCATGCAGGTTTGGCCCAAATTTTTACAGCTAAAATCATGAATCCTTGATAATGACAAAATTGTTTTAAAAGATGACATCTATCATAAACAATTATGTTGTTAAACATTCTGCTAAAAACTTCTTTGGGAGGAAAAAAGAAGTTCACATTTTTAGATGTATATGTAAAATCTAGGAGAACTGAAGCATACACAGCAATGAAGAGCCTGAACTTTGGAGCCAGACTGCTGGGATTTAAATCCCAGCTTTCTCACTTGCTACGTAGGCAGCCCTGGATGTTTCTGAAGGTCTGTGTTTTAGTCCCCTAATCAGTAAAATAGGATAAGAGTATCTACCTCATAGAGTTGTTATCATGAGGATTAAATGATGGAATATTTTTAAAAATGCTTAGGACACTGTCTGACACATATGAAGCACTGTATAAATGCTTTTTAAATAAAATAGAATGTAATTATTATTTAAACTTTCTTTGCAATATTATTTCCAAAGACTTACCTCTTTTGTCTTCATCAAAGAAAAAAGATTTACTGACATATCCTGGGAGACTTGCTTTCACACAGAAATGTTTAAAACAGAACTCTTTTATATGAGTTGAGAAGCACTGCCAAGTTTTTATCAAACCTTTAACTGAATTTCAAAGTGAACGGCATAAAAAAAAAGATGACCAAAAATATTATCAAATGAATACTTTTTATTAGAGTCATAACACTTATAAAATAAATTTCTTTTTATCATGGAGTTATACCAGATTTTTAAACCAAGCAACATTTTCTCATTTTTACAGCTAAAATATGTAAAGAAATTCTTAAATGCCATAATTTTTGTTCAAGTGCTTTATCACTCAACTTACAAATCTAGAATGCGATTCATCTACAAATCTAAGTGTTCACAGTTAGGTGAGTCTTAGGCTTGGTTCTTAATAATCTAGAAGCAATCCATTTACAAAAGTACCACCAAAGCATGTTATGAAATCATTTAATGCCACCAAGCATAAACCTGATATACCCTGGAAACAAAAAAATCTCACAATAAATTCTAGCAGACTAACTTTAAATGATTCCAACTAGAATGGACTACATATCCTTATGGCACATTTATTACTTTGTAATATATAATTCATAATACAGGCTTAGGTGTGTGGTGTGGAACTAGAAAAACCAAGGAAGTTGGATATCATAGAAAAGAGTATAAAGTCATAGACTGATTTCCTCAAGCCACATATTGAAGCACGTCTTTTGTCTTTATAATTTTGTCAAAAACCAAGCTCTAACAAGGTTCCTCTTTCTAGGGGATTATTAGATAAACAGCATTTCATCATTAAGCCTTAATCATGCTTCTTAGTCATGGTTGTTCTATGTTTCATGAAATCTAATAGTCCAACTTATACATGGCACTCTTAGGGGATGCTTCAGCTATAAAGCAAAGGGCTGAAAGAATAGAGCAATCCAAAAGCCCTAGTGGTGGGAACTATGGCCTAACTCCAACTTGTTTTTCCATTCAAGCCATTTTTGCACCTTTCCATGACTCTATAGGTGGGTTAAAATACTTTTCCGTGCTATTCAGCCAGAGATGGTTTTTGTGCTGGCTACTGTTTTGAAATTGATTTTGTCTGTCAACAATGCAAAAATAACATACTTGTCTGGGCTATCGTCAAAACATGTAAGAAGCTACAACTTTATATTTAATACTCTATTTCAATTTAATTCAGAGTAATGCAAAATAATTAGAAGTAAAAAGTTAACTCTTCAGAGAGTTCTATTTGGAAAATCTAACATATCCACACACAAATATTCATATATTCATGCACAGGGCAAACAACTATATTCTGAAGCATAAATAAATGCAAAGTAAGACATAAGTGGCTAGATACCAGTGCCAGTAGTGATGGTCTCTGGGGATCCCATTGAAGGACTCTCAAGTGGGAATCTTGCTCAGTTGTTAGGAGATCATTAGTTTAATTAGGCAACTAAAGTTCACTTCATAAATTACTTTTTCTTATACCCAGGAGTCTGTTTGAGTTAGCTTGAGAAATTATGTACTCCTCCAAGGGTAAAAATTTAACCATTAACACAAAGGCAATGTGGTTATTGCATGAGACTAATGATTATGTGGCTTATCTAATTAGATTTATAACTTTTTCACAATCAGTTCAGTAATTAATATTTTATAACACAGGTCGACAAACTATAGCCCAAGGGCTAAATCCAGCCTCTCCTGTTTTTGTAAATAAAGTTTTATTAGAACAACAGCCACGCTTTTTCATTTATGTATTATCTATAGCTACTTTTCTGCTACAACAGCAGAAGTGAATAGTTATAACAGAGACTGAATGGCCACAAAGCCTAAAATGTTTACCTTTTGTTCTATTGTAGAAAAAGTATGCCAATGCCTGTTTTACATTAAAAGATAGAGTTTAGTGGGAAGTCTATTTGAAATAATGTGTATTTCTTAAGGAGTTTTGGTTACCTATTAAAATTAAGGTTCACGTGACTCAGTTAACGAACAAAAAGGATACTAATCTTTAATAAACAGTATCTTTGCATTTTATGGATATAAGGGAAATTTTCAAAAACGAAAGAAAAGCAGAAAGAAAAGATGTGAAATTAAAGGCCATTTCTCTGTTTAACATCATAATAAAATTAAAATTTCACCCATGAAATAAACCACAACTTGCACTTAAGAGTCTCTTTCTCTATACTAAACAAATTTCTTTTGGAATGTTTTTACAACTGGACAAAATGGTATCCAAATTGATTAGACATATAAAGTAGACACATGGAGCTAACACACAACTGTTAGTTTCTAAGGAGTGCTATGGTCGCCATCTTCGTAAAGCCAGACCCAAACTGCAACCATAACAAGCTGTCGTCACAAAGGCAAAAATCTAAAAAAGAAACAAAAATTCACATCAGATTTATAAGACTGACTTAGAAACAATGTCCTAAGGAACAACTATGTAAAGATTGACCAACCTACCTAAAGATACTTCAACACTTACAAAAATATTTCATATTGCTCTTTTTTGATGATTTGTACTACTGTTTTACTTTTTCATGATATTATCCCTTCCTTTAAAGATTCTAGCCTCTAGTCATTTTCTCCTTGGTAGAAAGCCTTATGTTGAACATTTGTGCACATACTGGGTTCATTTATTTGTGGAACCCCGGGCACTGTATTTAAAAATTCAGTATAAAGTATCTATTCATATAGTGCTTTCACAACCAAGGAAGCCAGCAACTCTCAGAACCTGAGGATGTATCACATCATTTCTGTGACAATGAAAAGTGACTTTAGAACTCAACAAAGAAAACACATGGCAATGAATTATCAGGTTGGCTCTTTCTTGTCTGGGAGATAGTCCTCATGCGTAAGCCCGCACTCTGCTGTGAATTACTGTCCTTAGTATTGAATGTGGATTTCTTTAGCACTGACTGTGTGTATTATTATATTTGGTACATACAAACAAATAGTAGATAATTGGCCTCACCCTTTTGGGGTTTATGACCCATAGAAAACTACAAGACAAAGCAACAGCAGTTCAATATGGCAAAACATTGTGACTTACTTAGTACAGGGATTCTTAACCAGGAAACTACAGCTCTGGGAAAGAATATCAGATTCACCTATTGAACATTTCCACAGTGTAATTACCATTCTGTTGTTCTCCCCACCCTCTTTCTGCTGGTTGTTTCTCTGGTACATTTCTAATCTAGATATTGTCCTCTGAAAATCACTTTTGATATCTATTATTAATGAAAAGGAATTTTCCTCCCTCTCAGGTATACTAAAAGAAAAGTGAAAGATGCAATCTAACGTCACAAGCAAATAGCTGATACATTTCGGTGCTAATAAAACTCAGAAACTAGCGATTTACTTAGATTGGATGAAATGGGACATAATGTAGAACTTGAAGCATGTGGAGGTTTACTGAGGCAACCTCACTTAGGCAGAGAGAGAAAGGTAAAGATAAGAAAAACAAAGTCACAGAAGAGAGCAGCCAGAGCAGAAGTACACTATGGCCTTTAGGGCAAAGGTATATTGGTGAGAAATTAATGGCATTAGCCAATTGTCACGTACTTGAGCACCTATTATTCTTGTGAAAGCAGGATCTGAAGGTACCTACCAATAGACCAATCTGAAGTTACTTCAGTGATCCAGGAGAGGTAATGAGAATCTAGCCTGCACCATTGCAAAGAAGAGATTGGAAGTGAGACACACTAAGGAAAATACAATGGGAACTGATGACTCATAAAAAAAAAAAAATTCAACTCCAAGTTGCTGAACTTTTCTTTGTAAAATTGATAAAAGCAGTGGTTTTCCAACTGTAGTCCTTGAGTTACAAAGATTCTGTGAAAGTACCTGAGGAATGCTGAGGTGGGTAGAGATGGCTTCATGAAAAGAGGATGGGCACCATTCAAGGCCCCCTTCCCTTGCTATAGCTAAGGCACCCAGGCTTTTATCTTCCACATTTATTGGGTTTTAGGTAAGATTTCATTAAGTAAAATTGTTTCATTTCTTATAAAAGGAAGTGTTAAAATGACTGATCTAAAGTATAAGCATTTCAAAGCTAGAAACATGCCTCTTTTCTGTTGCAATCCTATCTTCAGTCTAATTCATTGCAGGCATTCAATAAATTTTGACAAATCCTCACAGAGACTTGGGAAACTTATAATAGGTCTTGTAATCATCTGTCTTCTACCCTTTAAAACCCAGGCTCTAGACCTGTTTTGTCCAATATGTTAGCCACTAGCCATATCTGGTTATTTGAATTTAAATTTATTAGAATTAAATGACACTACAAATTCAGGCAGAGAGAGAATGAAATGTAGTCATACCAGCTACATTTCAATTGCTCAATAGCCACATGTGACAGTGGCCACCATATTGAATAGCACATATATAGAGTGTTCCTGTCACTGTAGAAAGTTCTACTAGACAGTGTTTCTCCAGACAGATTTCAATGACTACTATATGAGGTATATTGGGTTATCTGGGTAAAACAGTAAAACATTAGGGTCACTAACTTGCTACATACTATCATCAAATATCAAGATATTTCAGAAAACAATTTGGACTTCTCACATCTTAAAAATGATCTATAAAAACAAAATATATATATATAATTTCTTCAAATTATCTATGTCAATACAAAATGATGAATTCATTCCAGTGTATGAATTAAAGAGGATAAAAACATTCAAAAAATTCCCCCATGGAATGCATGTAATCTGCATACTATCTATTGCAATGGCTGCATGTTGGCCTTCTGCACTCGCCTGCACTTTCCTGAGTGGCAGGAACTGCAACTTACTTCCCTTGTCCCTAACACCCAGCAAAGTGCTTGGATACGTGGCAGGCCCACAGCAAATATTCATTGAATTAAAGTGAATTACAAATAGGTATTGAATACTAAAGAGTAAAGCTGGGAACAAATCTCCCTTACCATGTCTAAAAGTTATAAGAAGTAAAAAGCCCAATTAATTTTTTTTTTTTTTTTTTTTTTACAAAAGAGACATGTTGTGCAAAGTCAAGCAGTACTACTGATTTGCTATGATCTTAGATGAATATCAACTTCTTTGTGCTTCAGTTTAATCATCCACAACACTGGGGGTGATAATGGCACTTTGCTCATAGGGTTATTATTGTACAAATAAATAGCTATTATATGTTTAATGGTAATGGCTATTATTAAAGAGAACTATTGTTGCCTGAGGAGTTTCTTGGAGACCTTGCCAGTGGAGGGAAAGTGCTGGTGAACTGTACTCATTGAATACTCACTGTGGCTGCTACGTTTATGTTATACTGGTTATCACTCAGGAGCAGCTGCACAGTCGTGGTTGTATTACAACGCAGATCATGCAGGGATGTGGCTGCTGCTTCCAGTAAAAAGGCTCCAAAGTAGAAGACGAACACTGTAAAATGGTAGGCAAAATCCTGAAAGAGGAGAGAAAAAACATCTGTCATTAAAAATAATATTTTTTTTCTGTTCCTTATTTCAAATGATAAACTTTAGGTTTAGCAAGATCAAAACATTTAATGAAATGATCTTAACTATAATACATTGGCTATTTATTATGGCTGCTTTAGCAATGTGATGCTATTAGAATCCAAATGAAAATCAACTAACCCATCTTAATTGGCACAGTGGCAAATCTTCCCATATACTGAATTTTATAATAAAATATGTAATTTCATTTTGGATTAAGATGCATAGAGATCAATATTAATTAACATAATATAAAAAAGGAATAATATATGCCAACTTTAAAATTCAAGTGAAATGGGATTTAAATAACATCATTTTGTTACATTATATATATACATACATACTTTATAATTATTTTATTTTTGAGCATTATTTTTATCATGAGATCATTATCCCACAAAATGAAAGATATAGAAGACTTATTAAATCATACACTTCAACAACATAAATGCATATATTCCATTAAAAACAAATAATAATACTTCTACAAAAAGTATAAGAACTCAATTATTGATTAGGTTATTTTGTATGTTGGTGGCATTAATGTGAAACAGAATTCTATTAAAATTCACATTGTCTTACCTGAATTAAAATACCATCAACACATTGCTGTTTATTTTTAACAGCTCTCATGTACCAAGTACTTTACGTATGTTATTATAACCACCATTTATTATCTCCATTTTACAGAGAATTTCTTTTTTTCAGTTAAATGACTTTTCCAAAGCCATGCAAATATTAACTTTTGGAGGGAGAACTCAAGACTACATAGTCTATCTGGTTCTAAAGTCCACTTTCTTTTTTAAAAAAATTATTTCAGTTGACAAAAATTATATGTATTTATCATGTACATGATGTTTTGAAATATGTATACATTATGGAATGGCTAAATGGAGCTAATTAACATATGTATTACCTCACATATTTGTTTTTTTCATGATGAGAACACTTAAAACCTATTCTTAAGCATACGTTGTTATTAACTATAATGACCATATTGTACAATAGATCTCTTGAACTTATTCCTCCTAAGTGAAATTGTGCATCCTTTGATCAACATCTCCCCAGTCTCTCTCCCTCATCTCCTGGTAACCACCATTCTACTGTCTGTTTCTATGAGTTCAACTTTTTTAGATTCCATATACAAGTGAGATCACACAGTATTCGTTTTTCTGTGCCTGGCTTATTTCACTTAGCATAATGTCCTCCACTACAAATGACAGGATTTCCTCCTTTTTAAATGTGGGATAGTATTCTATTTTATATACACACACCCCCCCATGTTTTCTTTATCCCTTCCTTCACTGATGGGCACTTAGGTTGATTCCCTATCTTGGCTATTGTGAACAGTGCTGCAATAAATACGGGAGTGCAGGTATCTCTTTCTAATTTCATTTCCTTTGGATAGATACCTAGTAGTAGAATTCCCGGATCATATGGTAGTTCTTAGGGAAAGTGTTATGCAGTGGCCACATGTCTAATCTATAAGAGAGATACTCAAATACATGTGGTTATTCAACAAATGTTAGTTGAGGAAGGTCAAAATATAAACTCAAATGTCACTACTTTTAGGGCTGGATCTTAATTAGTAATGACAATTAAGAAACATATGTTTGATGTCACTAGGTACTCATTTAACTCACTGAGGTGGATCCTCAGAAATTGTTTATCTTAAGAGGGAAGGAAAAAATTTGGCAACATGGCCTGCAGCTCTTGGTGTGATCTGGTCTTTACCTTCTTTACCACCTCAAGCATCCTTGAATGTCAGCCACTTTGGCCTCATTTTAGTCCCTAGGAAGCACTCTATAGCTTTAGGATGATACTCCCTACACACTGTGTTGTTTCTGCCTGGAAAGGGTCTTCCCACAGCAATTACTACTTGCTCCTGCCCCTCCCCCTTTCTATTCCTGCCAATTGTGCTTCCTCCCGCCATTTCAGGAGCACCTGAATTAAACTGTGATTTAAAGGCTTCCTCTGTCTACTCCTGTTTCTTTCCCTTTTGTCTTTCCACTATGTATAGGTGTTGCCACCCAATATACTTCCTGTACTCCTAACTCCATATGCTTGGGTCATCCTATCCAGCTATCCTTAGGGTCATACGTCCTCTAAGGTGTAGAGGGTAAAGATATAGTGTGGACTTTATGGCAATGTCAGGGTGAAAATCACTATGCAGGCTCCTAGTGTTCTAGATCCCAGCATGTAACCTGCAGTGGAGAATTAAGTCTTTGAAAAGCAGCTCTTGGTGTACTGCTGGGCCCTGGTAGAGAAGAAACGCTTCATCCTGAGACACTAAGTGACGAGGCATCCAGAACTGCTTATTATAAGTTGGGTTCCATGGAAGCCACTAAATCACAAAGTCAGGTGGGCCAGCAGCAGTCTTCTTTAGAAGAGAATGGCATATCTCAGGCAGATAAGAGCAGGGCCAAATGGCATGAGCAGGTGGCCCAGGCTCCCTTATCACCTACCAGAGTGGAACTGCTCTCTTTTCCTGGCTCATACCATGGCCAAATGGTGGAGGGGTTCCCTTATGTCAAGCTGAAGGAGAAAGAGAAAACTCAGGCTTTGTTTATGGAAGAGCTGGCTCACTATGTGGTTACAAAGTGAAAAGGGACAGCAGGTGCATTGTTTATGTGGTATAGCCACATTTGGGGTTGGTTTTGAAAGACAGTGGTTAAGGGAGTATTTTCCTAATGGGTGGAGCTGAGTGGTGCAGCATGTCACACACTTTGTCTGGAAAGAAAAGTGGCCCAAGGTGAGAATATACATAGACTCATGGTCAATGGTGAATGGCCTGCTGAGCTTGTCAGGAACATGGGGAAAAAAGATTAAAGGTTCAGAGACAAGGAAGAGATACGGGATTAGGCATGAAGTGGTAAGATCTGTCATATGGTGATGCCCACCAGAGGCATCACCATGGAATGGAACATAGCCAAAATGACCTTGACAGTTGACATTAGCCAGTCTTTGTCATTGGCCACCCCATACCTGGCATTATGGGTACATAAACAAAGTGGCAATGGTTGGGAGAAGGTGGCCATGGAAAGACCCACAGCATGGACTCTCAATTGCCAAAGCTGATCTAGCTACTGACTCCTCTGAATGTTGAATTTGCCAGCAACAGAGACCAAATCTGAGCCCCTGATATGGCATTATGCTCAAAGAGACACAGTGTCATATCAGTTACTCTAGTAAGCGGAGGAAAACTGAGCTCTTACCTTCCTGGAAGGCAAAATGGTTCAGTCTCATGAAAAGAGACATCCATAATGGTTCATTTTCATACCCAAGAGTATGGATTTGCTTCTCCTTTTCTCAGAGCCTCAGCCACCATCTACATTTAGAGATTTACAGAGGGCTTGATCCACAGGTATCCACTCAACAGCCTCTGACCAAGGAATCGACTTCTCAACAGAGGAGGAGTGGGAATGGGAGCAGGGTCATCGGTCACATCATGTACTGCACCATCTGGAAGCTGACGGCCTGACAGCATCAAGGAATGGCTGGCTGGAGGAACAGCTTGGAGGCATTACTCTGCAGGGGTGGGTGGTCATCCTTCGGGATGCAGTAGACAGACTAAAGAAGAGTTTCCTACATGGCGGTGTGTCCCCATTGGAAAAATGAGAACCTGGGGTTGGAAGCAGGAGTTTCTCCACTTACCATCACTCCTGATAATCTGATTTCTTTCTCTACAACTTGGGTCTGCATGGTCAGAGGTCTTGGTCCCCAAAGGGGCAGACTCTTGCTAGAGGAGATAGTAAGGGTCCCACTGAACAACAAGCTATAGCTCCTTTGGGCTTTGTGTTCAGAGAACAAAAGGCAAGAAGAGGAGTCACCATCCTGGCAAGGGTAGTGGACCCTTATCATGGAGAGAAGGCAGGGCTGGAGGTCAGGAGGGCAGTGAGTACATCTGGACCTAGTATATGTGCCACAAGGAGGGTAGAGGAATTATGTGTAGAACTCAGGTGACTGACTTAGGGACCTCTTGGAAGTCTCTCCACCAGATGTGACTAAAAACAAACAAGTACAGCAACACTGGCCTGAAATGCATGTGGCTGCTAGGGGCTCTGACTTCCTCAGGAATGAGGGTCTGGATACACCACCAGATAAACCAGTGAGACCAGCAGACAAGATAGCTGAACAAGAGGAGCATAAAATGGTCAGTGGAAGAGGGAGCTGACGAATACCAACTGTGGCCCTAAGACCAACCCCAGCAAAAGGGGCTGTAGTTCATCTCTGTAGCCTCTCTCTTTTAAGTCTTTCTTCAGAAAGAGAGGCAAATTGGAATACTGGAGGAGCAACTCCCCAAACACGGATGGAGAAATGAATCTGCATGGTGCAAGGAGTAGACTGTAGCATCCATACTGTGTACCACACACATTTTCCTTCAAGAACAAACCCGATGCTCATCTGTGAGGTGTACAGGTAGCTCACAGCCTCCAGATTCAGTTGGTCTGGGATCTGCTACAGTGTTTGAGCCAAAGCCACATTCTTCATAGGTGCCAATCCATGACGTCAAACAGTGAGGATACTAGCGCTTGGCCACTTGTGCCCAACACATAACTCTCAAAGGGAAGGCTGTGCTCTGGAGCTTTTTTTGGCTAAGACTTTGTCCATCTGTATCAAAATCTGAGACTTTTCAGACTTATCTCACTTCTTCCCTCATTATCTTTTACAGGTGTTATCTCCTCCCTTCTCCATCAAAAAAAAACAAAAAAAAAACAAAACCAAAATTAAAACCAAAACCAAAAACCCCAAATTCTTGCACTTTAAATCCATCTTAGAGTCTGCTACCCAGTGGAGGTGAGATTATACATATGTTGTTTTGGCTTGCTGGGCGTTCCCTTCTTGGCTATTAACATTATTTTAATTAATGCATTAACTGTGTATTGTGTGTGTGTGTGTGTGGTTTTTTTCTTTAACTCCCATTGTTTATTACAACAAACTCTTTGAGAGCTACTACTAGGCCTGTCTTGTTTACCACTGTATTTCTAGGGCCTAGTATAGGACCAGGTACTCAATAAATATTCCCAACCACTAGAGACCAACACCCACATTTATAACTGGCCATCCTGGGTGTCTTATTATAATTCCCACTATGTGGAGGATGTGTGCAAGAATATACCAAAGCTAGAAAGCTTGGGAACAAATCCTGGTGCTACCTATGATGAATATTACTTTAATTTCATGATCAATAAAAACCATAAGAATTATTATAGTCAATATCATAGATTAAAAAATACTTCTAGAAAATAAATTTTTGATCAAAATACATTCTTGCTTCCTTCAAGCATGGTAGAAGGTGGCATTAAACTATAATCAAAGGGAAAAACAATTATTTTTTTGAGTAAATAATGTCTAACAGTTTTGGAATGTGGCAATTAAAAATTGTTACCACCTGTGACAATTCCATGATATGCACGGCTCAAAAATTCTTCTGGCTGACAGTGTATAAGATATATTACCAAACCTATCAAAAGCAAATGATGAAATCAAAAATGACTAAGAATGAAGAAAATCACAAAAGAAGAGGGAAAAAGGAACCCTTTCTAAATGGGGGTAATATTTAATCAACTCTTTGAAAGTAACAGTTGGTTATTTGAAATTACATCCATCATATGATGGATCCTGTGCAGTGACAACCACTGTACCATGGGGAGTGTGCTGCTATTACCATTTTTTTCCTCAGTGAAAGTAGACTACTCCAGATAAAAAATCACAGGATAATCTTTGCAGTTGACCTATGGAACAGACTGATAGGTCTTTCCAATATCAATTGTTACTTTCATATAATGATATAACTAAAACAACAACAAAAACTCTTACATTCTATTTTCTGGACCTTAGAAAGAATGCTACAAATGGGAAATGCAAATACAGAAAAATAAATAAATTAATAAAGATATTAATGATTATACTCCATACCAAAAATAAGACTCAATAAATGCAAAAGGAAAAAAAAAGATAGTATAGATATGTTTAATGAGACCAGGAATCATGTCCAAAAAACACTGAAGCACTGGTAAGGCCTGTGCATCAACCAATTAGAAAGAATGCCGGACACTGCAGGAACCAGGAGATGCCACTTTTCCAGGTATTAACCCTTCAATTGCTGGGCTATTAGGAGACCTAGGAAGGTCCCAGAGGAAAAGCCAAGGTGGTGGGTGGCCCAGCACTTGGGGAGGGGCAATAGACTGGAGCAGTGATTATGCATTACCCAGCACTGAAGTTCCAGTAGGGGTGTTGGCCTAGTATCATCTGTTAGCCTGATACTAAAATAACCCAGTATCCCTTACCAACATTAGGGATCAGCTGACTCATTCATACATTATTATGAGAAAGCCAGGCATTTAGAAAGAGGAAATTTAGTATCTATCTGCAGTCTAAATAGGGACCTTTAATCTTCGTCACATGACCAAGTATTAAAAAATATTTTCTCATCATTAATGAGAAATTAAGGGAAAAGTGGAAGAGCACTCTGTATTAGCAACCTAAAAAATGGAAAAATTTTTAAAGTTCCAAAACTGCAAGTTTCAGTGTTTTTCAGGAGTTATGATTACTGATTCTTTACTATAGTCCAGACTAAGCACTTTATAATATACTATTTTTATTATTCTTTAACAGCATCTGACAAAATAAGTAGTATTATTACCATTTTATAGAGAAAGAAATTAAAATTTAGAGAGGTTAACTACTTTGCCCAAAACTATGCAGATACTAAACAAACAAGACCTAAGCTGCAAGCCTGTGTAGGATGTAACCACTGCACACCACTTCCTTCTTAGCTTTATACCAAGCCAGGCCATTTGTACCCAGGCTGGCTTAAAGGACAGCCACATTTCGTAGACTTCACTGCTGATAACATTCAAGATTACAGTTCCCCTTATGCTCTATAAACAAAACAAGAACAGGTATTTTCCTTTAACATCTGCCCTAAAGCTGCTGAATAAAATATGAATACTATTATGCTTGAAAGGAGCATATATACAAAGCCTATTTGAAGGTCTGGTTTAAGTTTCTAAACACCAAAGTGTGATCAGAACCTAATTAATGGTGGTTCTTCATGACTTTCACTAAATACCGTCCATCACAGATTGGAACTTGTCATCCACTGGGCCATTCTAAAATAATCTCAGAGAGTGAATGACCACATGCATGAGAGAGAGGCTCCATATATCACACAGAAAAATGAAAAGTAAGTTGATCCGATTTAATGGTGTCATCATTTTAAAAATTGTATTTATTGGAAATTCATTTTTTAAATCTTACCAATTCTTGTTAATTTAGGACAGGGATTGATTAGAAATATAAAACATCCCCTTTTCTAGTATTTTGAGAGCAGGATATATAACTACTTGTTTTTTCAAAAGGATATATATACATATTTAAATATCTGAAACAGAAATCAATGAAAAATTTCAGGATATGTGTGACAACATTCATCTCCCAAAGGCACTTGTTCAATTATTCAATAATTGTAATGCAATTACTTTGTTGCATGAAATGAAACAGTTTTTCAGTAAAAGTCATCTATGTTATAAAGGAGTAACAGAGTGATTTCTCAGCTCTATCAATATAGGTATTTCACAAATGGGAACCCCGTTGTCTGGCAAAGCAATCACAAGACATTGCAGTAGCCCCTGTGGTCTGACTTATTCGCTCTCATTAGAAGCATTAAACAGTACAGGGACTCAGGCATTTCAGAACAGAATGAGATAAAAATTTCTCAGATTTTCTTACAACAGACTTAAAATAAAAATCCCTTACCAGGAAATTCCAGTTGGCATCAATTTGGGTCACCATGCCAGAGAGAAACACACCCAGGAAGAGAAGGGAAAAGAAAAAAGCTGTCACGGACACAAACATGACCCATCCTTGTAGTAGAGGTAGAGGAACATTGGAGGAGGCGACCAAAATCCAGACGAGACCTCCGAACAGCTGGAAAAAAAAAAGAGAGTAATAGGTTTGTTTAACACATATCTTTTGTGAGAAAGAATTAAACATGCTTATAAAATCAATACACACAAATCAAAGGCTTTCATATATGCCAACAGCAGTCACACCGAGATCCAAATCAAAGACTCAATTCCCTTAACAATAGCAACAAAGAAAATAAAGTATCTAGGAATACATTTAACTAAGGAGGTAAAATACCTCTACAGGGATAACTATGAAACATTGAGGAAGGAAATAACAGAGGACGTAAACAAGTGGAAAACCATACCATTCTCGTGGGTCGGCAGAATCAACATTATTAAAATGTCTATACTACCCAAAGTGATCTACAGATTAAATGCAATCCCTATTAAAATACCAACATCATTCTTCACAGAGTAGAAAAATTAATTTTACACTTCTTATGGAACCAGAGAAGATCCCGTATAGCAAAAACAGTCCTAGGCAATAAAAACAAAATGGGAGTTATCAATTTACCAGACTTCAACCTTTGTTACAAAGCTGTAGTAATCAAGTCAGCTTGGTACTAACAGAAAAACAGAGCAATTGACCAGTGGAACAGAACTGAGAACCCAGATACAAAACTATCCTCATATAGCTATCTAATCTTTGAGAAAGCAGACAAAAATATACACTGGGGAAAAGAATCCTTATTCAATAAATGGTGCTAGGAAAACTGGATAGCCACATGTAGAAGACTGAACGAGGACCCACACCTTTCAGCTCTCACAAAAATCAACTCACACTGGGTAACAGACTTAAACCTAAGGAGTGAAACTATTAGAATTCTAGAGTAAAATGTTGGAAATACTCTTCTAGACACTGGCCTTGGCAAAGAATTTATGAAGAAGACCCCAAAGGCAATCACAGCAACAACCAAAATAAATAAATGGGACCTGATCAAATTAAAAAGCTTCTGCACAGCCAAAGAAACTGTCACAATAGCAAACAGACAATCTACAGAATGGGAGAAAATTTTTGCATGCTACAAATCCGATAAAGGGCTGATAACTAGAATCTACTTAGAACTCAGGAAAATCAACAAGAAAAAAATCAAACAACCCTATCGAAAAGTGGGCAAAGGACATGAACAGAAACTTTTCAAAAGAAGACAGAATAATGGCCAAAAAACATATGAAAAAATGCTCAACATCTCTAATCATCAGGGAAACGCAAATCAAAACCACAACGAGATATCACTTATCTCCAGTGAGACTGGCCTTTATCAAAAAGTCCCAAAACAATAAATGTTGGTGTGGATGCAGAGACATATGAACACTCATGCTGGAACACTGCTGGCGGGACTGCAAACCAGTGCAACCTCTGTGGAAAGCAATATGGAGATACCTTAAAGAGATACAAGTAGAAGTACCATTTGATCCAGGAATCCCATTACTGGGCATCTGCCCAAAAGAACAAAAGACATTCTATTATAAAGATATCTGCACCTGAATATTTATATCTGCCCAATTCACAATTGCAAAGATGTGGAAACAACCCAAGTGTCCATCAATACATGAGTGGATTAATAAAATGTGGTATATGTATACCATGGAGTACTATTCAGCTTTAAGAAACAACAGTGATATAGCACCTTTTGTATTCTCCTAGGAGAACAGAG